>CAUYON010124110.1:0-27336 GCA_963573935.1 Arctocebus calabarensis | reverse complement strand
CTCACAGGTTCAAGACCAGCCTGAGCCAGAATGAGACCCTATTTCTAAAAAAAGATGGATGTTGTGGTGTGCACTTGTAGTCCCAGCTACTTGAGAGGCTGAGGCAACAGGATCACTTGAACCCAAGAGTTTGAGGTTACTAAAAAAAAAAAAAAAAAGGCCATGAAGGCTATGTTAACCAGTTTGATGCAAATATTTCAAATTGTATATAAAACCAGCACATTGTACCCCACGGTTGCATTAATGTACACAGCTATGATTTAATAAAAAAAAAAAGTTCCTTCTAAATGTGAAATGAATGGAGAGAAGGAGGAATAGTAGCTGAAAGTAAAAGAATAAATAAGTAGGTCATATAATTAGGGGAATCCAATATTGTACTAACACTTCCAAAAAAACTTAGAGCAAGAGATAATATTATCTCTTAGCTCAATTATATCAGATACCTGAAAGAGTGAAGCCATGTATTGCTAAAACCTCTTCTGCTTTTGGAACTTGATAAGATCAAATAGAAATGTAAGTGGTCACATCTTGGGAGACATTTTCATATGATAAGATAATGGACTGGACTGATTATTAAAGAGTAAGTGGGATTTTTCAGTGCCACCATCTTTTTTTGAGACAGAATCTCACTTTGTCGTCCTTGGTAGAGGTCCATGGCTCACAGCAACCTCAAACTCCTGGGATCAAGCCATCCTTTCGCCTCAGCCTTCCAAGTATATGTGACTACGGGCGCTGGGCACAACACCCGACTGTTTTTAGAGACAGGATCTTGCTTTTGCTGAGGTTGGTCTTGAACTCCTGTGCTCAGGCAATCCACCTTCCTTGGCCTCCAAGAGTGCTATGATTACAGGCGTGAGCCACCATGCTGGCCTAGTGCCACCATCTTTTAACTTTTATGATCTTTTTACTTTAGGGATCAGTAGTCAAAGATTGGGGATTTGCCTGTGGTATAATAAAAAAATAAATATTTGGACTTTGTCTTGAGTTTTTGGTACAGGGCCTTATAGCCTAAGAATTTATTGGTCTTTGGGAGCTAAAGAATGACTTATGGGGAGGAGAAATGTCCCTAAATAGCTTTAGGATTGGGGAACCAACCATGTGATATGAGGGTTACAATTTTTACTCACTCCCCTCACTCAACTGTCATGTGGGCAGAGGGGCTAGAGATTGTGTTCAATCAGATAACAGCCAATGATTTATAATTACTCTTGTCTATGTAAGGAAACAGATAGGTTTAGAAAAACTCAGTTGGTTCCATGCAGGACTGGATGAGAAAAGAATTTCTCTAGGCCAAGATTAGGATAGGAAGAAGTTTATTTGCTTTTTCTATACTTAAAGGGCCAACACAACAGAAGAAGGGAAGGGTATGTTGGCCTAGAAGGCTAGTTATTCAGATTTTGTATTTGTATTTGGTGAATGGAAAAAAGGGAATGAAAGATGATTGAAGGCCCATTATTATGAGATAGGATTCCTTTAACTGGGGACTTTGGTTCAAGGATCCCCACCAGCCTGGATAACCTGCTCTCAGCTTGCAGTGCGGTCTGAGATGCCATCTACCCAATTCTCCTTTCCCCTTCTCTTTTCCAGCATGGCATCAAACACCCATGGCTTTCTGAAGCCTCTCTCTACTTAAATCCTGCTCTCCTCTCTTTATCCTTCACAGGCATTTTCCCAGTAGGTCTCTTGCACAGGGAGAGAAGTGTGCTTTGTGTGTGCTTCTCAGAGGATCCAAACTGACACAGAGTGGTTGATTTTTCTATCACCTATAACAGACTTTCAGAGCCGTGAAGATCACACTCTCAGATTTTTAAAAATCTCTAAATACAAACCTATTCAATATACAATGTGATGAATTTCATCTTTTATTATAGAAAGTTTTTATACTGGTATACAATTACTATTTTTAAGGCCATGTTATCTGGGAAGTACTATTATCAACAACTTTCTTTTCCTGGTTATATTTTTTTATATTAAAAAAGAATTATCATAGAGTTATAAAAATCTTTGACATAACTTGCTATAGCTCTTTCTAAGGTTATAGACACAGAGATGAATTTATCCGAGATTCCAGGGAAATTTTAAAATGTATCAATGTGGTGACATTTCATTTTGCTATTATTTCATTTCATCTGTTAAGTAGGTATAAGGAAAATTACACATTGCCCTATAAATAGAAGAGACCTGCTGAAGATGCACCTCTACTTGGTGACCTGCAGAGGGCACTGTGATAGTAGCTGTGAAAGAAAAGGTCATGATGGAGCCTGCCATGAATATTTACATATAAAAAGTTAATAAGGCCTAATTTACTAATGCATTAAAAATAGTCTGCTTTGAAAAATCCATTGTGATTGAATAGAAATGACTATAAATGATGTCATCGCGAATAGAAAACTAGGAAATGAAACTAACATCTTACAGCCACCTAATCTTTAATGCTAATACTAATCTTTGATAAACCAAACAAGAACATCCACAGGGGTAAAGAATCCCTATTCAATAGATGGCACTGGGAGAACTGGATATCCACATGTAAAAGACTGAAACTGGACCCACACCTTTCTCCATTCAAGATGGATAAAGGACTTAAATTTAAGGCATGACACAATAAAAATTGTGAAAGAAAGCATAGGAAAAACACTGGAAGATATCGGCCTGGGGAAAGACTTCATAAAGAAGACTGCCAAGGCAATTGCAACAACAAAAATAAACAAATGGGACTTAATTAAGCTCAAAAGCTTCTTACAGTTAAGGTGACAACAACCAAAGCAAATCAACAACCTATACAATGGGAAAGGATATTTGCATATTTTGAATCAGACAAAAGCTTGATAACTAGGATCTATACAGAACTCAAATTAATCAACATGAAGAAAGGCAACAATCCCATATATCAATGGGCAAGAAACATGAATAGAACCTTCTCTAAAGAAGACAGATGAATGGCTAACATGAAAAAATGCTCATCCCCTAATTATTAAGAGAAATGCAAATCAAAACCACCCTGAGATACCATCTAACTCCAGTGAGAATGGCCCACATCGCAAAATCTCGGAACTGCAGATGCTGGCGTGGATGTGGAGAGAAGGGAACACTTTTACACTGCTGGTGGGACTGCAAACTAATACAAACTTTTTGGAAGGAAGTATGGAGAACTCTCAAAGAACTCAAGCTAGCCCTCCCTTTTGATCCTGCAATCCCATTACTGGGCATCTACCCAGAAGGAAAAAAATCCTTTCAGCATAAAGACACTTGCACTACACTGTTTATTGCAGCTCAATTTACAATTGCCAAAATGTGGAAACAGCCCAAATGTCTACCAACCGAGGAAAAGATTAACAAGTTGTGTGGTACACTATGGAATACTATTCAGCCATTAAAAAAGATGGAGACTTTACATCCTTTATATTAATCTGGATGGACCTGGAGCACATTATTCTTAGTAAAGCATCACAAGATTGGAGAGGCATCCCATGTACTCAATTTTGATATGAGGACAATGAATGACAATTACTGAGATGGTGGGGGTTGGAGAAGGGGAGAGAAAGAATGAGGGAGGCGTGGGGAAAGGAAGAGCAGCAAGAGTGAAGGAGTGAAGGAGGTGGGGTCTGGGTATGTGCCACATCTTTTGGGGGCAAAACACAATTGTAAGGGGGACTTTACCTAACAAATGCAATCAGTATAACCTGGTTTATTGTACCCTCAATGAATCCACAACAATTAAAAAAAAAAAAAGATTTTTCTCAATAAGAAATAAAGCCAAAAAAACCCCCAAAACACCGGCTTAGGCTTTACCTTTTGGAGATTTGAGCCTTATGTCTCTGAATCTGAATTTTTTTCATCACCCTGTGGGTGATTCTGATGCAGTTGTCAGTAGTGCGGGAACCACTGTTTTAGATAGTCTATGTCTCAGATACCTTATGTTTAAGTGCATAATTAATACCTGCCTAGCTATGGTACTTCACAGGGTTCAGAGAGCGTGAAATGAGTTGTATTTGAAATTGTTTCATAAACTAAAAAGTGTCATAAAAAATGCTAGGTGGTACTTGTAAGTGAAGTCTGTGTGAAGTATTGTGCTGGTTTGTTCAGTAGTCCTAAAAAGTAAGCAGTGTGTGTTACCGCTATTTAGAAATAAAATGGAAGATAATACATAGAAATCTAGGCTTCTTTATTTTGTATAATTGAATAGGTACTCAGATGTTATCTGCCCAGTGTACAGGTACTTCTGTTTTTCATAGCTTATAAGATGCCAGATGTCAGTCAGCTTGATGCCTCTGTGAAAACATGTTTCACGTTAGTTAGGTATGTGGAAGATTGTGCTTTGGACTTTGGGTATGCCAAGCTGGTAAGAAAGTTACAGTTTATCTAGTAGAGGACAGGAGGCTTATAGATCTTGATCATGTTCTTAACAGTCATTTTCTTTTTAAGAAAGAATCACGTAACCATAAGAAGACAAGTTCAGTGGAAGGGAGAGGCCATATGAGGTCATTCTCTTATGAAGAGACAGCTTGAGACAAAAGGAGAGACCTTGGCCATGTGAGGTCGTTCTCTTATGAAGAGACAGCTTGAGACAAGAGGAGAGACCTCTTGTAGAGGGAACAGGTAGTAGGAGGACATGTCTCTCGCTCCAAGTGCAGTTGTCAGGACCGTGTAGACAAGTAAAATGATAGAGAAACTTGCACAGATTAAGGATAAGTCCCCTTTCTGAAGTAAAGGGAAATAAAACTAAGATTGGCTGTGCAGACCATATGATAGGCACTTTATGCATGTCTTTTTAGTCAATCCCAGCAATCTTGTGAATTGAGAGAGGGAATATCCTTTAGTGGAGAGAGTATGGGATTTAAAAAACCTGTAAGCAATTGGTGATGGTGGAGCCAGATTTGGGTTGTGTGTAGATATAAGTGACTTATCCTTGTGAATTAGTTTTATCAGATCTTCCTCCTTTTTCAGTACATTAGTCTTGTCTTGATTTTGACCAAGGGCATGATTGTTGCTAACCCATTGTGACATTAGACACAGAAATGTGTGGGTTTATTATCAAGGTAGAGAGTGCAGGCAGGAGGAAAGCAGTGTGGGAGTACTGCAGGGTTTGGTAATAGGGAATCTTTATAGGAAATATAAAGGTTGATTTATTTAATAAATACTGTATTAGATGTTAGTAATAAAGTAGTGAAAAATCTCCCAATACGATTTGTGCCTTCATGTCATCGATGGCTTTGGTTGGGTATTCTAACATTTGTTGTTTGTAATAAAATATGTGAGAACTCTCTTGACTAGTACTATTTAAGTATTGGGTTTCACTGAACACGAGATAGTGTTTATACATTATAAGCTTACATGTCTTCCTGTGGCTATGTCTTTTTAAAGCTTAAAGGCACTCAGTCAAAAAGCAGTAAGATTGCAGATCATGCCAAATGAGATATTGACATAAATTACATACAGTTTTCTGTCCAATAATGCAAGTTATCCAAGAGTGCAAACACAGGTTAGAGCATTTTTAATGGGTGACATTTGTAGAACATACATATATATATATATATTTTTTTTCTTCGTAGAGACAGAGTCTCACTTTATTGCCCTGGGTAGAGTGCCATGGTGTCACACAGCTCACGGCAACCTCCAGCTCCTTGGGCTTAGGCGATTCTCTTGCCTCAGCCTCCCGAGTAGCTGGGACTATAGGCGCCCACCACAACGCCTGGCTATTTTTTCGTTTTTGCAGTTCGGCCGAGTTTGGATTTGAACCCGCAACCTTCTGTATATGAGGCTGGCAACCTACTCACTGAGCCACAGGTGCCACCCAGAACATACATATTTTAAGAAATTTTGAAAATGTTTTTCTTACCTCCTTATTTTAGTTTTCTGTGGCTGCTGTAACAAATTACCCCAAATTTAGTGACTTAAAACAACAGAAATTTATTCTCTCACAGGGCTGGAGGCCAGAGTCCAAAATCAGTATCACTGAGACTAAATCAAGATGTCTGCAGGGCCCGTAGCACAATTTCTCAGGCAACTCTGGGAGAGAAACCTGTTCCTTAACTTCTCTAGCTGTTAGAGGCTGCTGCCCTTCTTGACTTGTGTCTGTCAGCATTGCTTGACTTATGGCAGTATCACTTCAAATTCTCCTTCGTGGCCATGTTGCCTTTCTTCTGTGTCTAATCTCTTCTGCCTCTCTTTCTTTCTTCTTCTTTTTTTTTTTTTAAATAATTTGTTTTGGGTATTTTTTTTTTTTTTTGGTAGAGACAGTCTCACTTTATTGCCCTTGGTAGAGTGCCGTGGAGTCACACAGCTCACAGCAACCCCCAACTCCTGGGCTTAGGGGATTCTCTTGCCACAGCCTCCTGAGTAGCTGGGACCACAGGCCCGCCACAACGCCCGGCTATTCTGCCTCTTTCTTATAAGAACACCTGTGATGGGATTTAGGGCCTACCTTGATAATACAGGATAATGTCCTCATCCCAAGATCCTTAATCATATATGCAGAGACCTTTTTCCCAAATAAGATAACATTTATGGATTCCAGGGATTAGGATGCAGATATCCTTGGGGAAATATTTTTCAATTTACCACACAACTATAAATTAAAGAGTAGGAAGGTTGCTTTTGAAACAGTAACTTTCAGATATGTTATAAGTATACTTCTAGTTGTAAGAATGCATAACAATTTTGTAGCTTGGTCTCAGGGATTAGGATGTCCTTTGGGGGAGCGGCATTTTTCAATTTACTACATTCCTATAAATTACAAGAGTAGGAAAGTTGAAATAGTAACTTTTAGATATAAGTGTACTTTCAGCTGTAGCAAGAACTCATAATTTTGTAAGTTTTCAGTGTTTGCCTGATGATTCTAATTTGGTAGGTCCTTATACATGCTGTTTATAACAGTGATTTTGAACTGCTTTTCTCTAAATAATGGAAGTTATTGTTCTTTTAGGGCTGGGTCAAGCTGACAATGGTAATTTTTAATCAAGAATTTATTAAAAATGGGTAAATTTAGGGAAATGACAGAAATGATTTTTAGGGATCTAGTTTTAATTTGTTAACTGAGAAGTTACAGAGTTCAGGAGTAGCTGGGACTACAAGCGCCCACCACAGTGCCCGGCTATTTTTTTTTTTTTCTTTCTTTTTTTTATGGTTGTCGTCGTTTAGCAGACCCTGGGCTGGTTCAAACCTGCCACCCTTGCTGTATATGGCTGGTGCCATAACAACTGTACTATGGGTGCTGAACCATGGATTGCATTATTCTTATTATATTATATTGTAGATAGTTAATTTTGGGTGTTCTAATATAGCTTATTTTGAATAAAATATGAGCATATATTCAGCAATGTTGTTAACAAAAGAAAATATGTTCACATTTGGAATGGAAGGTGCTAGTGAGTATTTTGCTGTTATGTGCCAGTCACGAACATAGAATGTGTGTGTGTATTATTTTTTATTTTATTTTATTTTTTGAGACAGAGCCTCAAACTGTCACCCTGGGTAGAGTGCTGTGGAGTCACAGCTCATGGCAACCTCCAACTCCTGGCTTAAGCGATTCTCCTGCCTCAGCCTCCCAAGTAGCTGGGACTACAGGCACCCACCACAACACCTGGCTGTTTTTGGTTGTAGTTGTTGTTTAGCAGGTCCGGGTTGGGCTTGAACCTGCTAGTCTTGGTGTATGTGACCAGCACTTTAACCAGTGAGCTACATGCACCGAGCCTTAAGCCCGTATTTTAAACAACTTAGCATTTATTTTTATTTTAACAAAAATAAAAATCTTGTAATGAAATGACAAAGAAAAAAATTACTCATTTATGAACACTTACCCATTTATTTACTATTTTTGGTTGTTTTCATTCCTTTGTATAGATTATTATTTCCATCTGGGATCATTTTCTTCATCCTATGGACATAATACTCTTTAGCATTTCTTTTTAGTATAGGTGGCTGGCAAAGACTTCTCAGGTCTCTTTCCATCCCCTTCATCTCTTTTAAAAATTTTGTCTACAAATGTCTGCTTCACCATTGTGTTTAAAGATTATTTCCATTGGATATAGTATTGCGGATTAATATTTTTTATCTGTCAGCACTTTAATGTTGGTGTTCCACTGTCTTCTAGAGACCATTGTTTGTGATGAGATGTCTGTGGTCATTACTATTCTTATTCTAGGTATAATGATTTTCCCCTGGCTGCTTTTAAGATTTTGTTTATTTTTGATTTTAAACTGTTTGCCTATGATGTATCCAAATGTGGTTATAAGTTGAGGGAGTTTTAATCATAATATCCTCAGATATATGTCTACCTTTTTGTCACTTTCTTTTTTTGTGATATCAACTATGTGTTATAAAATTTGATATTCTGCAGGGCTCTGAGGGTCTTTTTATCTTTCTTCAGTCTCTTTTCTCTCTTTAGATTGGATAATTTCTATTGATCTGTCCTCATGTTTACTGATTTTTTTCCCTGCCATCTTCAATATGCTATTAAACCCAAACCTGTGTAGTAATTTTTTAATTTTGGTGGTTATTCAGTTTTAGAGTTTTCTTTCTTTTTTTTTGAGACAGAGGTTCATTATGTTGCCCTTGGTAGACTGCCGTGGTGTCACTGCAACCTTTAACCCAGTGGTTCTCAAATTTCCTAATGCTGTGACTCTCCCCCCCCCCCCCCAAAACCATTTGCTGTGACTCTTTAATACAGTTCCTCATGTTGTGGTGACCCCCAACCATAAAATTATTTTTGTTACTACTTTATAACTGTAATTTTGCTACTGTTACGAATCATAACGTAAATATCTGATATGCAGGAGGACCCCCAAAGGGGTCAAAACCCACAGATTGAGAACCACTGCTCTAACTCGTGGGCTTAAGTGATTCGCTTGCCTCAGCCTCCCTGAGGCAAGAGACCCAGGCAAGTCCCACCTCCCTGGGACTACAGGTGACCGTCACAATGCCCAGCTATGTTTTGTTTGCAGTTGTCATTGTTGTTTAGCTGGTCCCGGCTGGTTTTGAACCTGCCAGTCTCGGTGTATGTGGCTGGCGCCATAACCACGTGCGATGGGTGCCGAGCCTGAGACTTTTCTTTTTGTTCTTTTTTATAGTATCTTCTGTGACAGTCCCTTTTCTTTTCACACGTTAAAAACCATATGTTTCAGCTTGGTGCCTGTGGCTCAACGGGCTAAGGTGCCAGCCACATACACCTGAGCTGGCGGGTTCAAATCCAGCCCGGGCCCGCCAAACAACAATGAGGGCTGTAACCAAAAAATGGCTGGGCGTTGTGGTGGGCGCCTGTAGTCCCAGCTACTTGGGAGGCAGAGGCAGGAGACTCGCTTGAGCCCAGGAATTGGAGGTTGCTGTGAGCTGAGATGCCACAGCACTCTATCTAGGGTGACAGCTTGAGGCTCTGTCTCAAAAAAGAAAAACAAAAAACCGTATGTTTCTTTTAATTTATGAACATAATTCTAATTCGTTGAATGCATAAAAGAGCAGCCTTAAAGTCTTTGATAAATCTAACATCTGTTCTAAACTTGGGTTAACAGGTTTTCTCCTTTACTGTGGACCATATTTTTCTGTTTGCTTGCCTACTAATTTTTCCCCAACAATAAATTAAAAAAAAAAAAGTTTTCTTGTAAGTGTAAATTTTTGTTCTAGAGTCTGGTCACCTTACACCTTAAATTTGTGTAGGCTTAGTTTTAAGCTTTATTAAGGCAAGATCTGTGAAAAGTTCAGGAAAACTCCTTACCCTTTCTAACATAGTGAGGGTCTTCTGTATGTGTACTCTGTCTGGATTTGGTTTTGGTATTATTAGTACTAGTCTGGAGGAGGCTGTACTCTAGAGTGTGGTCCTTGGTCTTAAAAGAGAAAGGGAATGTTAAGTTGGTGTATATTAGTCAAGGTTCTCCCGAATCATAGAACCAATATAAATTAACTATTGCAAGGTATTAATGAGATTTCTCTACTGTATTTGGACAGGGACCACAAATGCCCCAGGCACGTTATCAACCTCAACCTGTACGCAGTTACTTTGTGCCTCAGGTGGTTTCATCCTGTCCTGTGCATTCTGGTTCTCATAGGTCCCTACACAGACTTCTAGAGATCCCTCTAACAGCTCTCTTCTCTCTGCTGCCTTATTTCCCTAAAGATTCTAGCTTTTGGCTTCCTGGAACTTTCATCTTTACTTCACATCTCAGCGTGAGTGCCATACTTTGCTTGGACTCTAGCTCCTTCCACTGTGTTGGGAAATTGTCCCTAGAGAACCAGGGCAATATTAATATTTTGCTCAGTTTTATGGTTGTTTACAGTGGGAAAGCCAGTCAGTAGTACTAGTTATTTCATCATAGCCAGAAGCAGCATATTTGAGGATTACTGTTTAATACTTGTTAGGTATATAGTTCATTTGTTTGTGCTTGAAGGGATATAAAAATTAATAGCATTAGGTTCCTGTTGAGCAGGGCTGGGATCGTGAAGTAGAATGTATGGATACAGAATGGTTCAGTGTAAACAAGTATCCAGCTTCAGGATTGCAAAAAAAAAATTTTTTTTTTACTCTTATGGCATGAGCATTCTTAGTGCAGAATCTAAAGTGAAAAAAGTTGCCTCAGTGGTGGAGAAAATCTTTTACATTTTAGCTCTTCCCCAATCATATTTTGATAGAGTAGGCAGATTTTTAAATGATGAGGGCCTTTGGGTGAAGATCACGCCAGTTGAGTAGACTTGAGAGCAGTCACATTCCTCTTCCCATTATGGCCAAGGCAGATGCTCTGGGTCCCAGGCTCTGCAGGAATGGTTGAGGGCTGCCATTCATGAAGCAACTGTCCCATTATTGGATGCCTTTGTTCTTTTGTGTATTGTCTGCCCTCTTGTAACATTGTGCTTATTCTTTTAGTCTTGTTTCCTTCAACTATAGGGAGCAAGCCAGTTCATTCCATCTTTGTGAGACTTGCTTATTTATTTACTTTTTTGCATTTCATTTTTCTGTTAAAAATATTTGCTGTAGGCAACTATCTTCCTGTCTTTCAGCCTTTGGCATGGTGGAGGAAAAGAAAGACATGGTATAGCAAAACAGCTTAAGAACATTGTGCTTATTCCACCATCATTTTCTAGGTTTGTGCATTGCCTGAATGAACCTCGTCTTCAGATTGGTGTTTCCAAGGAATTGCACCCCAGCTGTTTTGCCCATTTGTGGTTTGTGTGAGGTCACAGAGGGGACAGGGTAAAGTTGTCTGGTCGGTGCTGTGTACTTCCAAAAGGCAAGAACTACCCAGACATAAAGGTCTTTGAAGGACCAAAGTAAAAGGAAAAAACCAGCCCCTAAACCAGGCCATATGCCAGAAGTGATTGACTACAAAATAAAAATTGATTTCTGTGTCTAAGGGCACAAGGAAAAGTTCTTTATCTCTGTATAAGACAGCATATTCAAGATTCAAAATATCCCAATGTCCTGTTAATTCTGAACCTTCCCTGCTCTTCCAACTGCAAGGATGCTCCAAGTTGATGAAAGAAGGGCCATGTGGGAAATGAAACACATTTACTTGACCCCAAATCAAAGCCAGGCATTTTTAGTGCAAGCCGCAGGCTAGCAAGAAGCAGGAGGGACAATATTATTGCATGGCCGTCAACAGGTCCCCTGTATCTCTTAATACCCAACATTGATGGCAGTAGGATACATTTAAGAACTGGTGGCTTGGCCTGAAAAATTGCTCTTTGGTGGAAGTGGAATAGGCTCATAAATAAGTGCACAGAACTTTTAGCCTGCAGGGATCATCTGCTCTTCTTAGAATGTGGTCATCCTCCTAGGAATGAGTACCTTCCCTCACTAAGTTCCATCAAGAAAGCCTTCCCTTCTAGAATGTCTATTTTCCATGGTATCAGGGTTGGCTTTTCAGATTTCGCTGTACACCCATCTCTGTACCCTTCATTCCCAGAGTTCTGTGAGGCTCATCCAAGGACACTTCCACTTCTGTATACTCCATGTCCAAGTTCAGAGGCTCTTTTAATGGTTTACTGGTTTCATTGCTTGGTTTCCAGCACCATCATTGCAACCATAATGACTCTTGGCTTCTGTATTGGGATCTGACATCTTCTTGTTGGTCTTAGCTTTCCTCACAAATAGTATTTGACCCCAACTACCAGGGTGGCAGTTACTGCTCTGATGACAATCACTACAATAAGTCCCTTTTTCCATGGGGGCAAGAAAGACTGACTGAATGTGTTACTTTGAGGGTTACTTCTGACAATGTTGGTTCCATTGAAGGCTGTGCAGTAATACTGTCCTTCCTATACCTTGCTAGCCTGCGGCTTGCACCATAATGCCTCAGCTGTCACTTGAGGTCACTTGGTGGAAGGGTTTGCCCTCCTTTTGTCTGTAAAACCAGATCCTTCATGAAACATTGAAGCATAATTTCCTTCCCAGTCTCCATTGCCTCATTCAATAGGATGGAAAGCTTGACTTCACTTACAAGGGTTATCACTTTGGTCCTCAGAACCATGCTGAACGTTTTGGTCTGGGAAATGGCAATTTTATCCACGACACACTGGTATTCCACATCGTATTCGGTGGGGTTATCTTTGAATAGTGCAGTATCATTTGAGTGATTCATATAGCTCTCCAAAACTGTTTGCTTCTAAAAGCTGATAAGAAATAGGTGAAGTTCCGCTTATTGTTTGGCAACTGACTTCTGTGGTTTGGCCTTGAAGGACTCAGACTCTGCACCATCAGAAATCCTCGGTTTGGAGAGCATTTCACACACGACTATCTGGACCATTTTGCTTTTCTTGATTACTTTATTGATGACTGCAGTGCAGGTGTATGTCCCACTGTCCCACTCTGAGGCTAGCTATCTTGGTAAAATTTTGAACTTGTGACACAATTGTGTCTTCCTTTTTGGGGATGAAATTGGATGGAGGAGGTGCTTCTGAGATGGAGCATGACAGGTTCACAATCTCACCTTGGTCCAGATGTGAAGAGGAAAATTCCAGTTTTGGCTTGGAAAATAGTTATGTTGACCATGGTGCTGCTGACCTTGGATATGTGGCTGGACTCCACTTTGGACGTGTAGTTGCCGTTGTGTTCCACAAAGGCCATGATTGTGTAGATGGCCTCATTTCCCTGTCTGCTGTTGGCCACAATTACCTCGTCCTTCTGGGTAATGATTTCTGGAAACTCTGGAACCATGTGCATCACTTGAATGGGGTACTTAGTGAGGGACTGGTCTCCTGTGATCATTCCAGCAGGGCTGATGTGGAACTTGGGAACAGAGAAAGATTCTCTCACAGTCTCTCACAGACCATTTTGCTCCTGAGGTCTCCACGTTGATTTCAGACGTGATTCTAACTTGACAGCAAGATATTGGAACATGGCCTTGCTCCTCAGTGGGGAATTCCAGCGTCATAAAATTCTGGTCCCAAGAAGTCTTCCCTCTTTTCTGCTTGACAAATTTTGAATTTAGTTTAAGTTTTTCAATTGTGTAATGTATCGGGCCCTTTTTCTCTGGGACAGAACAGTGCACCATCACAACCCTGCCTTCTATGGCCTCCTCCTTGACCAGTATTCAGCTGGGACTGGGCATACCTTTCACTGACACCTGGTACTGTTGGGTGGTTTTCAGAATCACATTGCATTTGTAAGAGCCTCAGTCATAGACTTGGGCTTGGGGAATAAACTTTGCATGTTCTCAATGGAGGAGATGTTATAAAACAGCATGTCTTTTCTCGTAGAAGACCATGAGATGCTAAGGCTTGACATGTGAGGTGGTGCTGATGTCCACCATGCACTGCAGGGTCAGGTTCTGCCTGTTCTTCACGGTCCAGTTGGGCATGCTCTTCATGTGGACATGGTTGATGGTCAAAGCTGTGTGTCTGATCTGCCTATGTGTCCTCTCCAGCTCGTCCTTCTCTCTTTCCAGAGGTGACCACTATTGAGACTTGCTTACTTAAAGGCATCTATTCAGTTTCTTCAGTTTTTCCTTGTCTTGATTGAATAGCCTCAGTAATTCCAGATCTCCTCTCGCCTAATTACTTTCTTACCAACTCTTATGTGGATCTAGAAATTAAAAGAATTGTGAGCTTAAGAAACTTTATAAAGACTACAAATTTAGCTCTAACCTGTAAAATTGTTGGAAGGGTTATTTCTGATACTACTTTCTTCAAATCTAAATTGGTTTCTCTCAACATACTCTGTTTCAGCAACCTGGATTTTGCTCTCATAACATGGGTTGTAGTTACTTATTAGTGTGATTTTTGTCTGTTTCCCATATTACACTTTTGGGTCCATGAGGAGGAGGCACAGTGATAGCCATACCCTTTGCCTCCAGTGGTTGGCATGTATTTATTATAAGAAATGAATGATGAAAATGAAACTCTATTAATTCATCATCTGATTTTTAAGATATTTGTGTGTTCGATTATGTAAAATCATTTCTCAGTTTTATCAAGAAGCATAAGTGTGTTTTCATTTTTAGAGTTACTAGAATGTGACAGATGCACATACAGCTGTCCACTTCCAGCTCTCTCCTCCTACCCCACCCTCTCCATATCCATTGGCCTGACCAGAGAGAGGTACTGTAGGTGGACTGTTTTTTTTTTTTTTTCATTTATATACGTGCCTTTTCATTTAGATAAGTTCTCATGTTCTTGTTATTTTGTGTCTCTTTATATATATACAAATAAATTGTATATACAAATAAATTTACATGTGCAGGTTGAGTAATCCTTATCCAAGTGTTTTGGGCCAGAAATGTTTCAGATTTTGGAATATTTACATATACATAATGGAATATCTTTAGATGGGTCCCAAATCTAAAACATGGTTTTATAAATGCCATATATACGTGGCCTGAAGGTAATTTTTTATAATATTTTAAATAGTTTTGTTTAAGAAACAGAGTTTTGGTTGCAACCTGTTACATGAGATCAGGTGTAGAATTTTCCACTTCCGGTGTCATGCAGGCACTGAAAAAGTTTTGGGTTTTGGAGGATTTTAGTTTTGGTTTTTTGTATTAGAGATGTGTGTACTTCTGTGTAGCAGTATAGTTGGAATGCTTTAATTAAAATGGCAGTGGAATATTTCTGCTTTTATCACTGGTTTATGATCTAACCTTCCAGTGTTTTGGTTTTTTCATATACTGTCATAATTTAGGCCTATAACCCCTTCAGAACTTAGTTTCCTCATCTGGTAAAGGATTGACTTGAATTCAATGAAATCAAAGACTGCTTAGCTCTAAATCTGATAAATTCTGTGTTATTGTATAATTCATCTGAATTAGATATTAATAATGTGTTATTAGTATAATATGAGAAAATATGAAGATAAAAATCAAATATGGCTTTGGGTAGCAAAAGGGAATTTGGGGGAAAGTTGCTAAAATGTCTAATTTTTTTCCTCTCCGAGGGGCTAGAGAATGTCAGCTGATCAACCTGGTATTCAGATCTGTCTCTGTTGAAGACTTTAGCATGAGAAAATTTTGGCATATTGATCCCTCGAAGTTCGGTGATATCATCGGTAAAGGAATTTTACCATAGCCCCCTAAATTATAACATTATAACTATATATTAATATAATGAATGCTTCAAAAAAAGTTACAGAAATCAAAGCTTACCTATGTCTTTGTTGGTGATTTGATTAAAACAAATATTTCGTGGAAAATAGTTTACCAAGCTTTTTTTTTTTAAACTCTTTCCTCCTTTTTCAAAAGAGAAACAAACAAAAGAACAAAAACCCTGGCTGGGTGTCCCCTGCTCGGTGAGTGGGGCCCCAGCCACATGACACCAAGACTGGTGGGTTCAAGCCTGGCCCAGGCCTGCTAAACAACAGTGACAACTGCAATCAAAACTAGCCAGGCATTGTGGCACCCGTCACAACGCCCAGCTCTTTATTTTTTGTTGTTGTTTAGCTGGCACGGGCTGGGGTCAAACCCACCAGCCCTGGTGCATGTGGCTGGCGCCCTAGTTACTGAGCTACATGTGCCTCCTATGACAAGAGTCTTAGTTTGTCGCCTTGGTAGAGAGCTGAGGTGTCACCGCTCACAGCAACCTCAAACTTCTGGGCTTAAGCGATTCTCTTGCCTCAGCCTCCCAAGTAGCTGGGACTACAGGCGCCTGCCACAACAACCTGGCTATTTTTTGTTGTAGTTGTCATTGTTGTTTAGCAGGTCCGGGCAGGGTTCCAACCCACCTGCTTTCGTGTATGTGGCCGGTGCCCTAACCACTGAGCAATAGGTGTTGAGCCTGCTGCTTATTTTTAATTGGCATCTTCTGAACTAAATTTGTCTTTTTAATCATATTATGCATTATATTTTTTCTTTCATGTGGATCAGTTTTTTGAAAGTAGTCAAATATGCAAAATTATATATGTCATATATAAAATTAAAGAAGGCTCAATGCCTGTAGCTCAGCGGCTAAGGTGCCAGCCCCATATACCAGAGCTGGTGGGTTCAAACCCAGCCCATGCCTGCTAAACAACAATGACGTCTACAACAACAACACAAAATAACCAGGCGTTGTGGGGGGCACCTGTAGTCCCAACTACTTGGGAGGCTGAAGTAAAACAATTGCTTAAGCTTAAGAGGTTGAGGTTTCTGTGAGCTTTGACTCCATGGCACTCTACCAAGGGGGACATAGTGAGACTTTGTCTTAAATAAAGAAGTAAATAAAATTAAAGAATAAGAAAACTATGTTGTTTTTGTCAGCTTAAATAAAACAGTACTTAACCAGTACTTTCAAAACTCCTTTGTGTTTTACTGATTTTTTTTAGTGCTACTGCTTTAGTTATTTTGAAATTAGATATAATTTTAACTTTGAATCATTGTAAAACACTGTCACCTTGTAGAAAATATTGCATCTACCATTTAGTTGGTTAGCTCCCGAATTAATCTGGAGTTGGTATATCATGCTAATACGTTCATTTCAATCACAGTCTTGCCACTCTGAATCTTTCTGGATAAGTATTATTATTTTTATCTCACTTCCTCAGTTTTTTTTTTTTGAGCTAGAGTCTCACTATTCAGTATGTCACCCTCGGTAGAGTGCCTTGGCATCACAGCTCACAGCAAACTCAAACTCTTGGGCTTAAGCAATTCTCTTCCCTCAGCCTCTCAAGTAGCAGGGATTACAGGTGTCCACCACAGTGCCCAGCTATTTTGTTGTTGTTGTAGTTGTCATTGTTGTTTCTAGCAGGCCCGGGCTGAGTTTGAACCTGCCAGCCCCAGTGTACGTGGCTCACACCCTAACCTGAGCTACGGGCACTGAGCCCAGTGCTTTTATTAGATGTCTTGATCAATCCCTTCCTCACACTGCCTTAGTTAAACACAGACACCGAGAGGCTAAGTCCAGTATGTACCTCAACATACCTTGTGATTAGCAGCCTGTTGATATTCCACTATCCCTGAAAATAAGCTGTAGGTTAATTTTACGCAGGGACTTGTCAGACAACTAAAGAATGGTTTGTAAGTTCAGCTTCCAAAAAACCACTTAAACTCAATTCTTGGATTGTTCATAGACTATTATATTAGCCTTTGGCAAAATGTGAGATAAAACATATGATAGGTTCCTGTGATGAAGAAAGATATTTTTTGTTAACATCTAATTTTACCTTATAGTTTGTGAATGACTTTATTTGTGGGGGGAAAAGATAAAAAATTTTATTATATATTTTTCTCAAAATTATGTAAAATATGACTTTTTTTTTTTTTTTTGAGACAGAGCCTCAAGCTGTCACCCTGGATAGAGTGCCGTGGCATCACAGCTCACAGCAACCTCCAATTCCTGGGCTCAAGTGAGTCTCCTGCCTCTGCCTCCCAAGTAGCTGGGACTATAGGTGCCCACCACAACACCCGGCCATTTTTTTTTTGGTTGCAGCCACCATTGTTGTTTGGTGGGCCTGGGCTGGATTCGAACCTGCCAGCTCAGGTGTACGTGACTGGCGCCTTAGCCCGTTGAGCCACAGGCGCCGAGCCAAAATATGACTTCTTAAAATTTTTAGGAAGAAAATTGTGTCTGTAGTTTTTTTTTTTTTTTGTGGAGACAGAGTCTCACTCTATTACCCTCGGTAGAGTGCTGTGGAGTCACAGCTCACAGCAACCTCCAGCTCTTGGGCTCAAGCGATTCTCTTGCCTCAGCCTCCCAAGTAGCTGGGACTACACGCGCCTGCCACAGCGCCCGGCTAATTTTTGATGCAGTTCGGCCGAGGTCGGGCTTGAACCCCGCAGCCCTCGGTATATGGGGTCGGCGCCCTACTCGCTGAGCCACAGGTGCCGCCCAGAATTGTGTCTGTAGTTTTATCTGCAAAGCACATAAACACATTTAGTGTTTGGAATTATGTATTGTAAAACTCCGACCTGATATAAACGTTTTTTTTTTTTGAAAAGTGACTATTCTAAAGGAAGGCTTTATAGAACATTCCTAAAAGTAATCCAAAGCCAATATTTCTGGAGTTGATCATTACTTAGTATATATATGATGGTTTTTAGCTGCTATTGGCAGCAAATTTTACAAGTCATGGAGATACTTTACCCTTTACTGAGCCTGCTTTTCTTTTTTCTCTCTCCTCCTCCTTTAACCTCTCTCCTCTCTTTCTTCTCTCCTATCTCTTCTCTTCCCCTTCCATCTTTTATTTTTTCTTTTCTTTTCTATCCTTCTCTTCTTTCTTTTCTTTCTTGGCAGAGTTTCACTCTCTACAGGGTTGCCCTTAGTAGAGTACCATTGACATCCTGTAGTATGCTACAACCTCAAACTTTTGGTGTGAAGTGATCCTCAGCCTCCCTAGTAGCGGGGACTACAGGACCATCACAATGCTTGCCTAGTTTTTTTGTTTTTAGTAGTGACAGGGTCTCGTTCTTGCTCAGGCAGGTCTTGAACTCCTGAACTCAAGCAATCCTCCCTCCTCAGCCTCCCAGAGTGCTAGAATCATAGCCTGGATTATAGGCATTCACCACCGTGGGAAGGCTGCTTTTTAAATGAGAAGTGATTAATGGATGATGTTTCAAAGAGGTGTCAAAAAATTTTGTTGTATATTTTTTACCTTGAGGTATTTGAAATAGTAATGAAATCTGCTAATTTCTAACAACTTAATAAAATTAAATGTATACTAATCTTCTAAGAATCTTCTAAGAAGAGTCTTTGATTCTTATAAAGAGTGTTTATATTGGTAACATTCTATATAATAATTTCAGTATATACAAGTTGGCAATGAATAAGTACATTGTAACATTTTAGAGGTAAAGAATAAATTGAAAGTTGAGAGTCTCAAGAATTACGTAGTTCATAGAAATTGAATTTGTATTTTCTGTCCTTGTAGTTCATGTCAGAATTAAAGGTCAGTTTTTCGAATGCAAATAACTTACTCTTAATATTCAGTTATTATTTTTACAAATGAAACTATTCTGATAGAGTACTTTAATGTTCCATCTATCCATCTCTTTATATACCCTCCAATTTGGGTACCCCCTTGGTTCTATGTCTAGGGTTTTAGTTGATACCATAGCAGCATGTGAATTGGAAATTCAGAAATGGAATCTGGAACATAGGTAATGATTTCAGACACAAGCAATCCTAATTTAAAAATAACTTACACATTTAAATCCCTGTTCCCAAGGTTCTCTTCCAGTAAAGTGTCTACTGTTGCTATTTGGAGTATAGATTTGGAGCCTTTATTGAACCTGGGAGTTCAAATGTAGAAGGAGAAATCAAAATGAAAAGCCAGAAATATTTTGAGCAGTATATATAGATGCAAATCTATATTTTGACCCACTTGCCTAAAAATGTTTCACTTCAAACTACTGGAGTGGGTGGTTGTTTTGTAATTTTGCATCATTATTCAGAATTTTAAATAGTTTATTTGGGCTAACTAGCATTCTTTTTGAAAATTGCAAATAATAAAGTGTATTATTCTAGTCTGGCTGATTTCTTCATATCTTCTGGTTAAAATGAAATACACTGAGGCAGAAGGAGCTTTGGATTGTAATTTAGGAATATAGAACTACTTAAGAGGAAAGGATTGCTAAGCAGGTGATTTGGGACGCCATAATATAAAGCTTAGGGAATCGAAGGTGCCAGGAATTGAGAGAGTGCTAGCAAAAATAAAACAACATAGTTTAGAATTTCTCTAGAGCAGTGGTTCTCACCCTGTGGGTCGCGACCCCTTTGGGGGCTGAACAGCCCTTTCACAGGGGTCACCTAAATACATCCTGTATATAAGATAATTTACATTACGATTCGCAACAGTAGCAAAATTACAGTTATGAAATAGCAACGAAAATAATTTTATGGTTGGGGTCACAACATGAGGAACTGTATTAAAGGGTCGTGGCATTAGGAAGGTTGAGAACCACAGCTCTAGAGGGTCTAGATTTGGGTGGGTGTATTTCTTCTGCAGGGGTCCCCAGTGCCCTTGACCAGTTATATCTTTTGGGGTCAGTAGTTTTGTTTTGGAACTACTGCGTAAGCATTGTTTCATTTGGATTATTCATTGGATTCCACAGGATCAATTAAAAAATACATTTTTGACCCGTAAGCTATGTTTTAACCTATAATTGCTTTTGCCTCTTCTATTACCATGTGTTCTCACTGAGGTTACTTTCACTTTCTCCGTAAGTCATTGAGGACCTTGCTGGGTCAGTCATGAAACATCAGTGGAAGAAATAGGTAGGAAGTACTGCAAAAAACCGAATTGTTACAAAGTGAGAAAAACTGCCTGGAGAACAAAAGAGAGCTTGTACACTTAGGGGAGCAGTTGTAAGAAGTGTCTCTGAACTTAAATTTACAGTAACATTGTTTGATGGACGGGTTCTGTTTCCTATAAGGAGACTTCATTAACTCTGCCTTGGTGGTAAATCACTGAAAAGTGAATTTACACATCATGTTGATTTTTGAATTGATAAAGATTATAAGTTTTTTTTCCAGATTAATTATATACAGTGGAATAGTAGAATATTCAGCTGTACTTTATATTGATACCTAGAAATAACCTGAAGTTTTCAATGACAGTAGGCACATTTAAAAGCCTTTCTTTTCCCATACAACTGAATACATTTTTATTTAGATACTGATTTTTATTAATGAAGACTAAGAGAATTATTTTCAAGTAAACATAAATGTTAGAAAACTAAGTTTTGCAAATTTTGAAGTAATGTTACATATATGTTTTGGGGATTATAGTTACATTAGATATTCCTCAATTAGGGGTAATTGTCTTGCATCATTATCTCTTATCATAATCTGTTTTTCTTCACACAGTGTTATAGTTTTGCCGCTGGACTCTTCCCTCCCTTCCCCCACCCCATCAGGATGATATGAGACTTGAAAGAAGACGATGCATACAGGTGACTCAAGTTTTGAAATACAGTAAAAGTATGGCTGTCTAAGAGAATGTGTGGGAACTGATCATATATTTTGAGTGGGGCAACTTTCTGATAAATAGTAAGTAGTGGGGGGAATTTTAGATTAGTAAGTACAAAGATAGTTGAGATATTTATTTAGCTTGACTTTGGAACTTAATTTGGTAATCAGTGATTTGCAGTGATAATATAAATACAGTGTAGTAATTGTTAATACTTGAGCTTTTCAAGAGTTGGCCAGTACTTTGGTAGGAAGAGAAATATTTCTGTTAAGATAAATAAAAATGTTTATGGATGAACGCATGCCTCCCTTAGACCGCCATTAGAATATAGTGAATCTTTTATGGGAGTAGATGCTAATAGGATATCATTAATGCGACTTTGATAATTAAATTAAGGATATTACATCCATATATATGATTCCTTAAGCAATATGGTCTGAGATTTTTTTTTTCCTTACTCCCTTTCCCCCTACATCCCAGCCAGCCCTTTTCTCTCCCCTCTCTCTTTCCTTGTCATCCTTTTGTCATCTGTATTTATATGGGATAAGCAGTGTTGAGTATTTTCGAAAGTATAGTTTTAATTGCTTTTTAATTAATTGAGATGATCTTATGCTTACATGGAAAACTAAAGGCTATTCCATATCTAGCTGTGTTCAGTCTCTTGGAAATGTAGTCTAATGGGTAAAGTGTTAATAACTTTTTAATTCAGGCAAATTGTGAAGCATTTTGTTGAATCAAGTGATTTATATTGTATAGTCTTGTCAGAGATATCTTATTTGACTATATTTATAAACTGATGTTTTAAAATGCGATTGTTAACTGGAGAAGTCCTCATTATACAGGGTGTCCTTTAAGTTAATGTGCAATTTAAAGTAGTTTTACATTGTAAATTGTACTTGAACTTTTTGTACACCCTGTATAAATCTTGCATGGATATCTAGTTACATTATTGGTGTAGTTTTGTGATTGTTTTTTATTTTTGGTGACCTACATTTTCTAAAAGAAAATTATATATACATATATATATATCTTTTTGCTTTAGAGTGGCATTTAAAAATATGCTGTTTCAGATATACCATTTTGTGTAAAGAAATGTGCTTGTACAAAAGTTATCTAGATAGTTTTATTAATGCTTGCTAGAAAACAAATTTTACAGATTGATTTATAATCAAAAGCAGTCTCTTATTTGGCTTTATATTCTTTAAAAATTATCTACATTTATTGGCTTATAAAGGAAAAAATAATCCAAGAAAGACAGTCTAGCTCTTTAATATGTGTATTAGCTGTTGATGTATTTCCCTTTTTAACAATTTGAAAGTTAATAATTGTTTTTGAACATAGAATTAACAGCTTTTATAATCACCGTTAATTAATGCAGTAGTATGCTATTGTATTACTATGCGCACATTGTATTTCAACAGATAGAATTTTAACACATAAAAACTCACCAGTGTTTCACTGACAATTATTTCTAGAACGCTTTGTGCACATTTGCAAGCAACTCTTCTTTCCCCAGGCCTTGGTTTTTCCTCTAGGCATTGTTCGTGGTGCTGATTGTGTTGTGTTGGATGTGATGGTCACTCACTTCCTCGACCCATTCTGTTAAGGAGGCACAGGTTTGGGGAGACTGCAGAGGACATTGAATTAGGCACTGGCTGAGTGGCCTTCAAAGTGAAAGCTTAGTAATAGATGTTAATGGCAACTGTGAGGTGATATGTTAATTGGCTTCATTATGGTATTCATTTCACGTAGGATATGTCTATCAAAAAATCATGTTGTACACCTTAAATATATCTAATTTTTATTTCCCAATAATACTGCAATAAACCTGGGAGCAATAGAAAAAAATAGATTTTTAGTGAACATCAAACCAAAGCCAATTTTCATGTATCCATAGTACATGAGTATATATAGATGGTGTTCTTCTTGTTTGAGGGTCTTTTTTGCATATTTGATAAATGTAGTTAGAACATGAATGGGGTAAATTTGGATTTTCTTTTGATTTTTGGAATAAAAATTATTTATGGACAAATATTTGGTAGCATTTGCTTTGCATAAGGTACTAGAATAGGTGCTCTACTCCTGTGTTTAGGATTCAAGGAACAAATTAGAGGAGGGGGTGGATGTGTATAAGTGATGCATTGGAGGTTTGTGATAATTTTTAAAGACTTACCTATTGAATTCAAAGCATATAGATGAAAAGAGAGAAATTGTCTCTGGGTAACAGCATTTACAGTAGTATCTTCAGCGGACACCTATGTGTTGACATTAAAATCTCTGAGTCCATTCTTCACCTGAGCCCCGGGCTGAAGTAACTGCCACCTGATGTCTCTTCTGCATGTGCTCACTCCCCTCATTTGTTCCTCTTAGTGATGAGTTAGACCATTCTACCCCAAAAGGCCATCCTTTGGGAAACCTAGAAGCCAATATTTGCGTCCTTGAATCAGTAAGTAACCAAATTCAGTTTATTTAGGATGTAAAATCCCTTCTGAGATGAGGTTTAGAAAAAGCACTGCCTCCAAGCGAACGTTAACATAAAGGCAATAAAGAAACCTGTTTAAACCAGCATTTCTTCAATTTATTTGATTGAGGAAACCTCATCACCTTTTTATTTTTGACTGATATCCATTAATATCCAATGAAACATTATTTGGGAAAATCTGGATATAGCAGTGATACTGTTCGTTATTTTATTAAAATGAGAGTTTTTCCCCTTGTTTTTTTTGTTTTGAAACTGAGTGTCACTTTGGGGGAAGAGGGTCATGGTGTCATTATAACTCACAGAAGCCTCAAATCCTACCTAGGTTTAAGTGAGCCTTTTACTTCAGCCTCTGAGTAGGTGGGACTGTAGGAGCCCACTGCCTTGCCCTGCTAGTTTTTTCTATTTTTAGTAGAGACACGGGGTCTCATCCTTGCTCAGGGTGGTCTCTACTGGCACTTCTGAGCTCAAGCAATCCATCCACCTCAGCCTCCCACAGTGCTTAGTATTACAGGTGTGAGCCACCATGCTCAGTTAAAATGAGCTTTAACAACTAAAATTTTTTTAACAATGATGATATGCTAGCAGATAGTTCTAGAGCATATGGAAGTATAGTTTTTTGACGATAAATAACCATAGAAACTTATTTTTAAAAAGTTCTGATTTGTTTGTCTTTGTCATAATTTACACATATATATCAATTTTAAGTGCTTAAAACCATTGTGTAAGAGGTTTTAATTTCAGATTTTTAATTTTTATGTTTGGCAGTGATCATAGAAATGTGCATTCATAACAGAACATTAGATTCCAGTGATCACAGATAGAGGCCTATTTATTACTGAATAATTAGAAATCAGATCTGTAAATTGTCAAAAACCTTGCCTGTTTTCTTTAATCCAATCGTATGTAGAAAAGAATCAAAAGTTGTATGAATTTTACTATTTTGGTGCTTGTTGCCAGGTTGCCTCCCCCTGGAATTGTTCTTCGTGTGATTGTGTGTATCTGGTCTCTCTCTGTGTTTCCCCTTCTCTAGCTCTTGTTTTCATGTCTTAGCCAGAGCAGTTTGATTTTGCTCTTACTGATTCTGTGCATTTTTTTTTTCTAAGTTATAAATCCAGTGGATTTACTTTTGTTGTCAGATTTTTCCCATTTAAAAAATCTGGGAATTTGTTAAAATATAGACAAGTGCAAGGAAACATACCCAGATTTACACTGTTTGCTGCAACATGGCACGTGCTCTTCCTTTTTTTTTCCCTTGTCCATTTTTAATTAATTAAGATCATTCTGCATAGCTAGCCATGGTGTGCTTGGGTAAAATTTGTTTTATAATCACGATGACTACCATTATATTTTAAACATTTCCCTGTGTCACCAGAAACTTATGGACATGATGTGTCACTTTCCAACTTGGCACGTATCTAGAACATTCGGAACTATAACTTTCTAAAGTTTAATTACTTCAGACGTTTGTTTAAAAGTATTGTTATGTGAGCCTTTCATTGTATGCTCATTTCCTAGTTAGATTGGATATCTTTTATTCTTAGACATTAAGTTTCTGTGCATAAATGTTTGGCTGTATGTTAAATTATTTTCTTATAATTGATTCCTATGGGTGTAACTCTTGGGTCATGGGGTTTGAAAAATATTAAGGGTCCTGGTACAACTTTTCAGAAAGGTATTTGGTAACATGTGGATGTAATAGTTTCTATTCAGCACTGTTATACTGTAATTTCTCTTTTAATATATTCTTGTCAACATTGAGTATTATAGGTAAAAATAAAGCTCTTACTCAGCAGGCAAAAGAAATCTTATTCTGAATAATATAAAAGTGGTAGTGTATACTCAAGTGGAAGAAAAAGTTTAAGTATTTCAGAAATGATAAAATAAGAAGTGACAGGCAATGCCCCTTTTCTACTAGTTTGGTGAATATTATCCTAGGACTATTTCTCTCAAGCAAATGAATTTTGTTTAATGTTTTTATGGCATGTGAACATGTTTACATGTTTTATGTCCCAGCTAGCCTGATAGTTCCTGAAAGTCAAGGGGGTTATGGTTATCCCCTTTGTATGCTCTGTATTTATTTAGCTGGACTTCTGGGATATATGAAGGGCTTAACAAATACTTGAAAAAAGAAGAATTTTTGCCATTCTACAATGCCTAAAATTAATATCTTAATGGCTGCTTTAATAAATTTATTAATATGGTTTTAAAAGTTGCTCATTTTCTATGTCTTTACTATTTCATAGTTTTGTCATTGAAATTTCTAAATTCTAAGTGAAAGCATTTAATAATGATTACATTATGTTTGTGTATTATGTACATAGAAGAGAACATTTGATATTTACAGAAAAGGTAATGGGAAAGCTCAAGGTAGCCACATTACAAAGTGTGGCTTTTCTTAGACTAAGTGCATTTATTCAAAATCCAGATAGAGGTTTGTTTTGTGTCCTAGGATATGATCAATTTTGGAGAATATTCCATGGGCCGAAGAAAAGCATGTATATTCTTTATCTTTGGGACGGAGTGTTCTACATGTGTCTATCAAGCATAGTTCTAGGGTCTCATTTAAGTCCTTTATATCCTTGTTTAATTTTTGTTTAGAGGATCTGTCCTGCTGTGTAAGAGGAGTGTTAAAGTCCCCTGTGATTATGGTATTATAGGATATCATATTGCTTAGACTGAGTAAGGTCTATTTCAAGAATCTAGGAGCATTTAAATTGGGTGCATAAATATTTAGAATTGAAACTTCTTGTTGCATTTTTCCCTTGACCAATATAAAGTGACCATCTTTGTCTTTTTTGACTTTGCTTGCTTTAAATCCACATGTATCTGAAAATAAGATTACAACTCCTCTTTTCTTCTGAATATTTTTTGCCTAAAAAAATATCTTCCAATCCTTAACTTGGAGTTTTAATTTTTCTTTTGAAGCTAGGTGTGTTTCCTGCAGACAGTAAATGGATGGCTTGTTTTTTTTAATCCAGTCAGCCAAACGATGCCTTTTTAGTGGGGAATTTAAGCCATTAACATTTATTGAGATAATTTATAAGTGTGATAGTGTTCTATTCATCTTATTTTGTGAGAGTCTATTGTTTAGTTTTACCTTTTGCATCAGTGTGGAAGCATCAGGACAGTAGGCTCTGTCCTTTAATTTCTGAGTTCTTATTTTGCTATTGATCCCTTTTGGTGGTCAGTGTGTAGAACAGGTTGAAGTATTTCCTGTAGAGTGTGTCTTGTGGCAAATTTCCTCAATGTTTGTATATCAATAAATGATTTGATTTCTCCATCAATTTTAAAGCTTAGCTTCGCAGGATATAGAATTCTGGGCTGGAGATTATTCTGTTTATGTAGATTAAAGGTAGATGACCATTGTCTTCTTGCTTGGAAAGTTTCATTATAGAAGTCTGCAATCACCCTGATAGATTTGCCCCTGTAGGTCAACTGACGCTTACTCCTGGCAGCTTGAAGAATCTTTTCTTTTGTCTTGACTTTGGATAGGTTCATTACAAAGGTCCCTTTCAGACCTGCAGCCAGAAACTCTGAGGACCTGATTGGTGTGATA
>CAUYON010124108.1:0-47888 GCA_963573935.1 Arctocebus calabarensis | reverse complement strand
GGGCGCCTGTAGTCCCAGCTACTTGGGAGGCAGAGGCAGGAGACTCGCTTGAGCCCAGGAATTGGAGGTTGCTGTGAGCTGTGATGCCACAGCACTCTACCCAGGGTAACAGCTTGAGGCTTAGTCTCAAAAAAATTAATTAATTAATTAAAAATATCTGTTTTCCTACTCTAGCATTCCTCTTGGTCTTCTTTGACATGATGGGCTATTAAGCAAACGAAATTTAAAAAATAGTGTCGAGCTGTACTATTCACAAATTCCACTTCAAACAGAAATATAGTACTGTCAAAAGCTGACAGCAGACTGCCATACTTGGCCACGCATTCTTTCATAAACTCTCACCAACCAGCCTCATGTAGTAGTACAGCCAGTCAGCCAGGGAAGTTAAGACCAAAATCACAAGGCTGGCAGCCCTCACGTTAGCCCTGATGGCTTACTAATGTGCTAAATGTGCCAGTCAGTCTGGGAGGATTACTGTATTAAGACTTACTTTATTCTTTGGTATCTTAAATACATTCATTTAAAAAAAATAAAAATAGAAAAGATGAACAAAAATGTATTAATAAAAATAAAAGGATTCATAATATAAAATCTGGATTCAGTCAAAAGGCCACACTTAAGGACCTATAAGGTCACGTGTGGCCTGAAGACCACAGGTTCCCCACCCCTGGACCAATGCGAAGTTTTAACATAATCACAGACCAGACCTCTGGGTAGGTGCTAAGGATTCTCTTAGACGCAGAAGTTAAGTTTAAATCTTCAAGGTTATTCTTCTTTGATTTTCCTGTCCACCTTACAGTGAGCAAGGTCAACAGAGAAAACAGTCCTACTTGCTCCTGAGAAGACAGCAGATCTTTCTAGTGTCATCTGGGGACCTTGGGAACATATATACACTGGGACACACACAGAGCTGGGCACCACGGGGCTCGCTTGGCAAGAGAAGACAGGTCATTCTTTGACTTGCTTAGAGTTTTGGGGTTCGGGCATGCTTATACTATCTCTTTGACTTAGGGTAACACACACAAAGTGCTCTGGAACAGCTCGACCTCTTCCTGCAGTCTCATCTCCTGTTGCTCCTTCACCTGCCATGACAGTGCACACCCTTATGCTTTGGCTCATGTTGTTTCTTGCCAAGAATACCCCTCTCAGCCTCTGTGAGCCTGGCTAAATTCTCAGCACATCTAGACTCAACTTTACTCTGCTACTGCTAGGCCCATACCTCCTTCTTCTTGGTCCCCTTCACGCCGCAGTGTGATTCAGTTACCCAGGTTTTATATCAGTGGTGTGAAAGCGACATCTTTGAAAGCAGCACCCAAGAAGTAGAAAGCAGCCAATATACCTTTAGAATTCATTGGAATTGAATTGTGCAGAACCGGTTCTGTGATGCTTCTTGAAATGACTAAAACTACCTTGAGAGGTTAGTAAATCAGTCCTGACATGTGCCTGCCCAAATTTCTTACTGGCAAGAAAAGATAATAGAACAAAAGTGACTTTGAGTTTGAACAAGTCACTCCCAGCTTACTCGAATTTTCTAAACCATATCTAAGGGACATTAGACCCAGGGACTTAATCTGTAAGTAATTCTGTGCCATTCTCCTTATTTGAAAATAAGAATAACAGCAATTTCTCTGTCTGAAGAGGTGATGGCATTGGATAATGATGATGAAAAGAAATTAAAAATCATGAAGCCAGATGCTTGATGTTAATCTTTCAAACTTGCTTTGAAGAACATGCGCGGCAGGCCATGAAAAGGACTTTAATTACCGGACAGTCCTTGACTTCTCTGTCCCCGTGTCACATCAAACCTGTCTCATCAGCTCAGTCTTCAGAGTAGGAATCAATTCAGACTCTCTTATTTAAATAAATAATGTTAACTTCTAAAATATGATGGTTTTATACTTAGGTTTTTAAAAGAGCCCTCATCCTTCAGAAGTGAATACAGTCATGGCAACATACTAGGTGAAGGTGGGTGATGAGAACACGAGGGTTCCTCATACTCTTCCCTGTCTGCGATACAGTAAAGGTTGGGAAACTTTCACAGTAAGAAATCCAATTGTGGGTGGCACCTACGGCTCCAGGGAATAGGGCGCCGCCCCCATATGCCAGAGGTGGCGGGTTCAAACCCAGCTCCCACCAAAAAATAAACTGCAAAAAAAAAAGGAAAAAAGAAATCAGATTGTGCCATTCCTCTCTTCCAAGCCCCAACTAGGTTCCCCACTCATTTAGAGTAAAAGCCAGAGTCCCGACAGTGGCCCACAAATTCCCTCCTTGCTCGCACATCGCACTCCTCTTCCCACACCAGCCATCCCGGGCCTCTGTGCCTTAAACACACCAGGCTTGTTCCCACCACAGGGTCTTTTCACTGCTGTGCTCTCAGCCTAAAGTGCTTTTCACAGGGATATTCTAGTGAAACCATCCAGCCCCCTGCCCGACTCAAGCCTTTGCTTAAATGTCACCTTTGCTCTGGAATCTTTCCTGATTCATCTGATTTGTTCACGGGCCTATTGCTAGTGCCTAGAACAGAGCCTGGCATTGACCAGACAGTCAATAAATGCTTGTCAAATGAATGAATGAGTAATCTGGGTCAGCCACCCAGGGAAGCTGGCTGGAGGTTTCACAACCCCAGCAGAGTGAGGTAAGAGCATGCGAGACAAGCCACGCTGGCCACTGTACACCAGACTGCCAAACAGCGACAACAGCCATTCCTTACAGGGGCAGGAACAAGGATCCCACGTGATGCCTGGGAAATCTGCTGAAGTTAAGGCTGCAAAGTTTTCTAGAGCCTGAGGGCCAATCAGCCAGCAGATAAAGCTGCCTCGTTACTCTTTAAAAATATCAGTGTCCCAGGCCCCAGCACAGGCTGGCACATTCCAGCCTCTGCATTGGGAACGCTCACTCTCCTTTCTAGACAGATCCTCTGATGGTTTTGTCTAGACAGCGGAATCAGAAGCAACTCGAAATCTCTGTGGATAAGGGCTCCAATTCCCAGCCTCCACCTCGCTTATTCTATCTTCCTCCAAGACTTGGCCTTTCTCAGAGGAAAACTGATATTACATGTCTTTATTACCCTTAGAAGTGGTACCTATGACATTTTTATTTAGCTCAGAAATACTCATCCGGGTTCTCCTGTACAGCACAAGCACGCTGTGCTAAGTGGGGTGTAAGCATACCGGGAGCCCAAGACAAATCAGCTGACCGACTCTCCACCCACACCCTCCCATCCCATGTCTGCTCACACCCGGCTCACATCCCACTGGGGCAAAATCACTCTGCGGTTAGTCAGTCACCTCAGCTGTCACCAGCTGAAGCAGCACATTTCCTAAGTAACTAGGAGCCCTGAGAACGGGGTTCTAGCCTTGCCCTGACTCTTAACTCCAGCTCTGATGGGGAGTGTGACTCTGGGAACTCTTTGATTAGGGCTGAGTGCAAGAAAATAATTCCGAGGACTGGGGCATTCTCACTCGCATCTTCATGCTGCCATCAGAAAGACTGTGGAGACTATCTCCCCACCAAGTTACACGAGCGCAGTTATCTGCCCTATACTCAAAGGACTGCTGGAGCGTTTCCATAGCTCCCAGGCTCCCAGGCATGTTCTCCAGCACAGCAGCCCCATTTCTTTACAGACTGAACCATGCACAGGAGAACCCGTTCCTCCCAGCCCATCTGTACCCGTGCATCCCCTCAGGTGGCTCTCAGTGACCAGAGTTGAAGCCAAATTCTCACTGCACAGTGCTGAGAACTGAGCAGGTGGACGAGGAGGAGGCGATTTCCTCCTGTCTTGTCTAGACGGGGAGTGGGAGTGAACTTGACTCTTCTACTTCAGATAGCATTTCAGATATTTCTTTCCATTAACTACTTTTTCTGAAATGCCACAAAAATAAGAGAATTCCTCCCCCTAAGACCACAAAGAAAAGCTCTATTTCTATAGTACAGGTTGTCCCCAAGTTACAAACATCCAACTGGCATACGTCTTGCACTTGGGAACAGAGGCTATGATAGGCGATAGGTAAATATACCTGTTCCAACTTACATACAAATTCGACTTAAGAACAAACCTACGGAACCCATCCATAACCTGAGAACTGCCTGTCCTCGCTAAATTACTCACGAAACTTCCCCTCTCCATAATTCTGAAAGCAAAACTGTTTTTCCCAGATCCCATACCTCGACTGTCTCCTCATGCTTTGTAAGTTTCCCTTGTACCTTAACTGTCCTTCTTTATAGTGACTGAAAATTACAGTTATCTGAATGGCAGCTATGTTTATTTGAAACATGTGTCTACTATCACAATCAATAATGATTACAAAAATAAGTGTTCAAATTCCAGCTGGGCACGCTGGGAGGCTGAGGTGTGTGGATCAGGAGTTTGAGACCAACCTGGGCAAGAAAAAGACTTCATCTCCACTAAAAATAGAAAAACTAGCTGGGCATCTTGGTGGGTGCCTGCAGTCGCAGCTACTCGGGAGGCTGAGGCAGGAGGATGGCTTGAACCCAACAGTTTGATATTGATGTCAGCTATGATGCCACTGGATTCTGGCCAGGGTGACAGAGCAGGATTCTGTCTACAAAAAAGAAAAAATACTTTCTATATCAGAGTAGAATCCAGTGCTTTCCTGACAGAAGGAGAAAGTCAGGCCAGTAGAGGCTTCATACGCTTCAGAAATAAACACACTAAATCAAGAGGCCACATGACTATGGCTGCCAGATGTAACCAAGAAAATGCAAGACACCAGTTAAATTCAAGTTTCAACAACAAATAATATTTAAACAACAAATAATATTTTAGTAAAATAGTACATGGGATGTGCTAAAAAGTTACTTGTTATTGAACTGAAATTCCAGTTTGCCTGGGCATCTTATATTTTATCTGGAAAGCCTAAATAGGAGAAGGTAGCAGAGATGCAAGAGCCTGGCCACAGTTACAGACTGGAGTCCAGGACAATAGGAAGGTTTAATCATCCTTCCTCCTCCCCCACTTCACTGTGTTTTTCTCTTGCTTTGAATATAATTAGACAATTTTTTTTTTTTTTGAGACAGAATCTCACTATGTCTCCTTCGGTAGAGTGCTGTGGCATCACAGCTCACAGCAACTTCAAACTCTTGTGCTTAAGCGATTCTCTTGCCTCAGCCTCCCAAGTAGCTGGGACTACAGGCACCCACCACAACGCCCGGCTATTTGTTGTTGATGTTGTCAATGTTGTTCATATGACCAGGGCCAGGTTCAAACCCACCAGCCCCGGTCGGTGCATGTGGCCAGTGCCCTAACCACTGAGCTATGAGCACCAAGCCAAAATTAGGCAATTTTTAAGGTTCACTAACTCTTGGGCCAGTGAGATACCACAGTAAATTATGGTACTAAAATTACCTATGAGTTAAAAAAAAAAAAAAATGAATGTACCTTCCCGTCCTGCATAGCTTAAGGCATCGCGGAGAGGCCTCCTGACCGGTAAGGGCTGTCTGCCACACTGCCCTGAGCTCCGCGGCCGGCTCTAATCAGTCTTCTCACTTTCTCTCCACCTGCTGCTGCTCTCCTTCACGTGGCTCCAATTAGAAAGTTTTAGCCCAGACTTTGAGAAGATTAAAATGATCATCTTCGGGGGAGGAATATTGACTTAGAAAAAGTTGCCATTGACCTAATCTTCCTGCGTATAGCATCGCCTGTTTGAAAGGAACCGCCAGAAATCAGGACGCTGGGCACAGGTCTCCCAAAACATCGCCGGGTAGTTCCATGTTCAGGTCCGTAGTGAAAGTCATTTTGCGGGGAGGATATTGATAGTATTTTCAAAACCAGATAGAAATATATTTGGATCTTCAGTTTTTCACAGAAGAGAAAAAGAAAGGTAAAGGACAACCTCAAGAAGTCCATACTAACTACAGGTGAAACTTACTGACTGTAGAATATAAAGGTCTTTACACAATAACTAAGAAAATGCTGTGAAGGCTATGTTAACCAGTTTGATGAAAAGATTTCAGATTGTATGTGAAACCAGCACACTGGACCCCATGATGGCATTAATGTACACAGCTATGATTTAATAAAAAAATTTTTTAAATTTAAAAAAAAGAAGTTCATACTAACTACCTCAACTGGTTTTTCTTCTACACATATAAAAGTTATAAAATATGAATAAGAGCATATTAATTTCTACATGCCATCTTTATAATGTTGTGAATTGTAAGACTATTCTACTTCCTTTTTAAATGTTGACAATTCTAACATTTCTTTAACTGATTTAGAAATTGAAAGTGAAAAATCAGTATAGTTTTGCCTAATTACAAATTCTATCCTGATAAACATAAATCTGTACAGAATAAGTTGCATCCAATCAACTTGGTTTAGTACAGTTATAAACCATCATCCATGCCCTTCTTTAACAAATTTATCAGGAACACTAATTATACTTCCAACATATGGTTCCATCAGTTGCCATTCTTATTAAACTTACATTTCATTTCCTGGAAAAATATTAAACTACAGGGGAAAAATTTAATAGTAAATAGTATATAACCACTTCAAGGTTAGTAATTAGTCTCAGAGAAGACAAGTGTTTTTCAACATAGTGACCAAGTAACTAAAAATTTTAATTGTACCCTGGGCTGATACATCAAGCACAGACCATATTTTTTTAACTTTTCCAATACTAAAGTAAAAGATCTATGATGAAATAATGCAAATTCCATTTTCACATTGGCAATAGGGGAGTAAAAATAGCGCCCAACTTCTGTAGAAATCTGAAAAGAGTCAGAATAAATCTCCAAGGATATCTGGCAAGGTAATTCCTAACCTTTAAGCCCTGGAAACAAAAAGAAAAAAGAAAAACAAGAAAAGAAATCTACAATCCAAAAGTAAACAAGATTTAGACATTAGAATTGAGAGCAAAACATCTAAATGGGAGTATAGGAAATAAGTTCCCACTAGAGAACTAAAATCAAAATTGTAAACAAAGGTCATAAATTTTCACGTAAACCATAAACTAATTAATCAGATGGCCCACCCACGTACTTAAACAGGCACGGCAAGGGCATTTGTATTAGCCATCATTATAATTTCGCAGTGGCCACAAGTAGGCACTTTCTAATTCCACTTTGCTTCCACAGTAAATGCTTTGACTATAACAATGAGTATCACATGGTCTCTATGCTCGTGGTGAACAGAGGCTGCTGAGCCATAGCAGACACACCTGCTCTAACACGGGTTCTAGTCCTGGCTCTGCCTCTAGGAATGGAGAAACCTCAAGGAAGCCCTTTCACCTCTCTGGACTTGGATTTCTTTTCTTTTTTTTTCGTACATGTGTTTATTAGGTTTTCGCTTTTTGCCTTCACAGAATTAAAAAGGCTTAAAATTTAATGACAATAACAATGTTTAAGATAAGGACTAGAAACAAAAACTTTGTAAAGAATGAACAAAGAGAAATACATTCAGAAAGGAAATCAGATGATTACTGCATCAAAATATTAAGCAATATTAATAATAATAATGCAAAGAAAGCAACATTCACATTGTCAAATAAGAGTATGTCTATCATAGAATGCTTTGACTCTGAGGCTTAGTAGGGAGTCATCACCTAACTTCTTATTGTTTTTTCCAAAGTCTCCAAACATAGACAACTCATATTTATAAATAAAAGTAAAAGATAATTTAAAAAAAACGGGTCATGCCAAATCTTATAAACAATAGAAAAAGAAGAAATACTTCAAAATCATTCTACTTAATCTGGATACACCTGATATTAAAATTGGAGAAAATATATTGTTATAAAGGGAAATCACATTTTTAGACTTTGATTTCTTCACCTAGAAAATAAAGAGGTAGGAATATATTGTGTGTAAGACCCCTCCTAAGGGGCAAAGCAATGCAAATACTGTGATTTAATGATTTTTATCTGTGCAAAGAGAGGACTAGACCAGATGAACACTATAATTCTATCCAGATTTTACATTCTCAGATGGGTTTTGCATGCAAGAAATTCTTAAGGTTGCTATCAGCAAGTCTTTGTAGGATTTTATTTAAATGACTCCTGATATTAGAAGGGAAAACAGCGCCCTACTTAATGGAAAATTGTTTAAACATGCTTTTAGAAAGCATCATAAAAATAGCCACTTCCCATAAAACTAAAAGCAGCAGCCTCGGGACATAGACTAAGATTAAAGCATTGTCACAACTAAATTAAAGACATTACAAGGAATTAACAAACCAACTGCCAAGTAAATTGATCAGTGACAGAAGATGTCCTGTCAATTTTTATTTATAATATAGCTGGTTAAAAGTTTAAGTTCCAGAGTTCAATTTCTAGGTTTAAAATCCTCTAGTAGTCGTTGTGTGACCTTGGGCAAGTCACTTCCTCTCCCTAAATCTTAATTTCTGCTTCCATAAAATAAGGATATTAGTAGCACCAGCCTCTTGGGGTGGGTACAGGATTAAACAAAGATCATTTAGGTTTACATCAAAGTGCACTATGTTCAAAAAATACCACCTGGCTCGGTGCCTGTGGCTCAATGGGCTAAGGCGCCAGCCACGTACACCTGAGCTGGCAAGTTCAAATCTAGCCCCGCCCACCAAACAACAATGATGGCTACAACCAAAAAAAATGGCTGGGCGTTGTGGCGGGCGCCTATAGTCCCAGCTACTTGGGAGGCGGAGGCAAGAGACTCACTTGAGCCCAGGAATTGGAGGTTGCTGTGAACTGTGATGCCACAGCACTCTATCCAGGGTGACAGCTTGAGGCTCTGTCTCAAAAAAAAAAAAAAAAAATGCCACCTGCTGATATTCTTAAAGTCTTAACAATTTACTTATTTTGTTGATTCAATAATTTGACTGTATGAATTATTAGGCATTTATTCTGCCCAAGGAATGGGGTTCAAACTGCAGGGAGTACAAGGATAAAGAAGACTCAGCTCTTCTTTACAACCTCAGCTGCCCTTCTCTGCCTGGCTAAATCCTCGTTCTTAAACAATTGAAAATGTCAATTGTTCCATCAAACTTTTGTGACCTCAGCATGGATGGACTGGGACCCTCTGTGTGGCTAAGTCCTTCTCTGTGCTCCCAGTCATCTTCTGGATCACAATTCTTAATCCACTGTTTTATAATTATCTATACACTCATCATCTTCCTCACTAGAGTACAAATTCCTTGACGACAGATAATGTTTCCAATCTCCCCCGCTACCACAAAAGGAGTTGTACATGACCAACATCTACTAAAGCTTCCTGAGTAAATGAATAAATGAATTAATAACATTGATAAAATCTATTAAACTATACTCATGTAATCTGTGACAATCCTGAAATCTATTAAACTGATGCGGAAGATCAATCTATTTACAACCAAAACGAAAGGAGCTGTATGGCAATTACAGAAGAGGTAGTGAAAAAGTTTCTCTCCATGCTCACCAAGCTCACAGAAAGAGTGCCAAGTGCAAACTCACCTGGCAGAGGGAGCATTTGAGCTGAGCCTTGACTTCTGGGAAGGACTGGCCTAACAAAGTTGGGATAAGAAGGACCAAAGGCACACGGCACAGAGAGAAATGACCAGGAAGAACAGAAGTAGGAAATGCTATTTAAATGTGACTTTGAACAGGAGCTTCTTGGAGTGATAGTAGGAGATGCATGGGAATCAAACTACAAGGGTTTGAATGCCACACCAGGAATATGCTTGCATTCTGCGACCGCACTGCAGGCTTTGAAGCAGAGGAAGGTACTTGTATGTACTTTGGGGAGTACACTCCCATAGTAAACCGAAATGTGAATTAGAGTTTGAAAGCTCAAACTCTGAAAAGCTAGTGAGGAACTCCTAACAGCAATAATAGAGGACCGACCGTGTGTAGAGAAAGAAGGCAAACATTGCAGGAGAAACGTCTCATGTGGGTTTTTGAGACATACTTGAAAATGACTGGCTCTGTGCTTTTTTTCAACTACAGTTATGCAACATAAAAATTCTAGAAACAGAACTCTTCTACAAACGACTGGGTAAGTTTGCTAGCCACACCCTAAGGTCAGAGACTGACTTCTGACAAGAGTGTTGGACTCCTAGAAAAGTGACTTTAGTTCATCAATCACAATTGCTGAGCATCATAAACAAAGAACAAAGAACCAGAGTCCCGGGCCAGTGAGCGATAGTTCCTCACCGCGTGGGGCTCAGAACCTGCTGGTCAAGTGGTGCAGGTGCTGGTGGAGACCCATTTTCACTTCTCACCCGAAGAGCTGCATTTATTCATAGTTCCAAGATCTCAAAGACTGTTTCAGCTGCTTATTCTGGGCAGAGTCACATGAGGAAAGAGTGGGCTGGAGGATTGAGCAATTAACAGACCCAGCCCTGGGCTCCTGTGCCAAGTCAGAGTGCCTGAATGCACATTTTGCATATCAACGATAAGTTAGTCTTCCAAAATGCAAAGTCGGAGAAGGAGAGCATTAAAACTAGCTTAACCATAATAGTACGAAGAATATTGCAAGTGCATCATGACAGAAAGGAGCACACAAGTAGAGCTTTGGCTGAGTTCTCCTCCACAGCCATTCAAGGATTCGAACGTACAGAACTTTCCAAACAGGGAACTGAAAATTTTGTGCAACTGATTGTACCAGTATTTAGGATTTAGGATTTTGTAGCTGTGTCCACCACTAACAGTCTAGTATGTGGCAACTGTGTGGAAAACCTGAAGGAAAAAAAGGCCCTACTGGGGGATGGTGGGGGATGTATCAGTGGCTTGAATAAACTTCAATTATCCAAACACTTGAAAATCTAATGATGCAGGCTAATTGGCAGAAGTGGGTGTATCTGTGTCCATGTGTTAGGTGGCTTCCTAATTTTATCCTCACACCCTGGGGCAAAAATCTGGTTCCTCATGTTCTCCTTCAACTTGCCTTCTTTGGATTTAGTCAATGTCAAATGCAACTGCCTATCTGAATGCTGAGGAGTAGAAAAGAATGCTCTTGCCACCATCCTCAGCCCTCCTTTTACCCTCTCCGTAGGAAATCCCAGAGGCCCAATGAAATGAGGACTTGGAAGTCAGCAGACCTGGGTTTGAGTACCGTTCCCCAGGCTCAGGACACAGCAAAACCCTGGGGCACACACCGGCCTCTTCTACCTCCATGTCTGCATCTTGGAAACTGAGGCAGAAGCACCATCTAAAGTCACAGGAGAAGCAAAGGCGATCACATGCAGGAACACACCTGGAAGCCTCACATCAGTAGACTCCAAGGAGGAAAGCTCCGAGGAGTGGCTTCTTTGTTGTTTTGCTTCTCTAAATTGCCCATTCCAGCTTTAACGCCAGGGTGATCATCAGAGCTGCTAGGATATGCCCAGGTCTCCGTAGTTTTTCTAGTAATCTGCATGATTCTGAAATCATTCTTAATTTGAATGTGCAACCAGGATTGAAAAAACGCCTCTAAAAGTGAGCTTCCATCCCTCTTCCTTTCCCAAATCCCACAGAAATCCCTCCTTGCCCTCTGGGCACCATAGCTCGCCTCTGCTCCAGCCACTTCCCTTCTGGGATTTCTTTGGCCCACAATACTTAAGGCCCCTTACTCTTTATTGCTTGATTGATTTTTACTTATTTGGAATTTTTTTTAACCATAGTTTTGTTTTCCAGCACAGGAGCTGGCATTTATTAAACGTTGCAAGAAATACTAGCTTCCTGCTTCCTTTTGGTTGGAAAAGTTTAACTTCTCATCACAATAGGGTATTAAAGTTGGTTCCTTGAAGGCAGAATAAACAAATATAGGGAAGTAACGAATGTTCCAGACTCGCAGGGAGCTCCCATCATCCCCTTCTTCAGTGTCCGAGTTCTCTTACAGTTCTCAATTCCCTTCTGAAGAAGAAATGAAAAATAATGACTTGCTCTGTGCTGGGCATGTTTTAAGCCTTAAGCGATGATGAACTTGTTTAATCCTCACATCCTCCAGAAGACACAGGTCCTGTTCTGATTGACATTTTACAGATGAGTACACTGAGGCACACAGCAACGTGACATGCCGGGAGTTACAACTAGAAAGACATCAAATTGTGATGGGAACACCAGCTGCCTGCCTCTGAAACCTATTTTTGATCACTATATTACAGAGTCACTTCTGATTCTTCACAGTAGTTGCACTCTGTAAAGTTGCCTCAAACACTGAATTAACAAATACTGAACCATTCCTTTAAGGGGAAAATGGGTACCGGCTCTTGGGGGTCTTTGGTTACAGCATTTTTGTTAACTTGTCAGTACATAACCTTGTTTCACGTGTGTTTCTGTTTAAAAAGAAAACCTTTACTAAACATACACTGTTGATTCATTAACACTGAACTCAGCCAACAGCCCTGTAACTCATGCCTGCACAATGCTTATCACACAGGTATTTTCTCTGCTAAAACGCATCCGGCCTTGTTGCACTTAGAAACAAGTACTTCAGCATGATGTTGGGGGCCATTTTAAAGAGCAAAGTCACCCACAAAAAAAAGTACAAAACTGCAAAAAAGCCTGGCATGAAGCACTTCACATACTATGAAGAGAACACTTGCTTACTGTAGCAGGACACCCGTAGTAAGCAAGGCAGACAGCACCTTGTTCAGCCTCAGCTCAACATGGACATCAGAGGACTCCAAGTCATGCACATTGGAGGGCTCCAAGTGTTTGCCATTCTGTGCATGTCTGTAAAGGACAGAGAAAGCTCCTCCAGCCTCAGTTTGGGGGTTACAAATAATTTTAACAAGTAGGTGAATTTGCAGATGCAGAATCTGTGGATAATGAGAGCTAATTGTACATGGAACGCCCCATGGAGTCTTTCCTTCTACGTTTATTCCTAAGGGAAGGATTCACCAACATTCCACATTCTTCCAATGACATCTAAAGATCCTTTCCTAAATGGCCCTTCTCACAGCCGAGAGAGTGGAATGAACCACGTCACATTGCTTCCTGCCCACCTCTGTCCATTCTTCCCACCAGCAGCTTCTCGGGACTCCCACCGGCCAGGCTATTTGCTAAGGGCCGAAAGAAATACAGCAACATGGAATCATGATGTCTGCTTGGACCAGAGCTCAAGAATTCCTCCTGTTAAACATCAAAGAGACTTCCAAAGGCCCCACAATTTTTTCCCTATAACTAAAGAAAATAACTTCTCAATGTAATTAAATTGTATCTCGTACTCAAATTGGAATAGTCAATGTTGCATTATGGAAGTTCTACCCTTCCCCTAAAAAATCATCATTTTAAAATGTCTTCATGACGGGCGGCACCTGTGGCTCAGTGGGTAGGGCACTGGCCCCATATACCGAGGGTGCCAGGTTGGAACCCAACCCCAGCCAAACTGCAACAAAAAAGTACCCGGGCATTGTGGTGGGCGCCTATAGTCACAGCTACTTGGGAGGCTGAAGCAAGAGAATCACCTAAGCCTGGGAGTTGGAGGTTGCTGTGAGCTGTGATGCCACAGCCCTCTACCGAGGGCGATAAACTGAGACTCTGTCTCTTAAAAAAAAAAAAGTCTTCATGACACAAGTAAAATGAATCATGAATGCACCAAGGACTGTTCAAAAATGAGCATTTTTCTTTTTTTTATCAAGTGGGAAATTACAGTTGACAAAAATGCCTGGTACAAGTTCACATGATCCAGAACTCCTGAAATTGTGTCCACAGGGAGATAAAATCAAAGGCTGCACTTTTAGCTATTTCCAAAGACTTCTCCATGCAGAAGACTTAAGCATTAGAATTTCACCCCCATATGCCATAAGATTTCCTAGCTTCTATAGGCAACACTCCTATATGAATTGCTAGAATTACACAACCACATCATGTATAATCTATTCCTTCAGTGAGCTACTCAATTTGGAACAAGGTAGCCAAGTGAGTTAATAATTGAACTTAGATAACAATTCTACTAAGTGAAAAATTTCTTCTTGATTTTAAGTGCCCATTCTTTGGAGATAAGAAAAATAATATTTTTTAGACTTCTAATCTAGTTAATGCCACTATGAGTCACTGAGGTATATTCTTACACCGTATAGTCTGGCTTCCCATTGTAGGTAGGAACTCTGTTGAGCTCTGTTCCAAATTTCATTAAAATAACAGATGAAACCAGTCAATAAAGAAATAAACCAGAAAGGGTGGAAGAAAAAATCCAAGAACACACAGAGGGAACTAAAACAGAACACAAAAAAAGAAAGCTTGATGGGGGGGAAAGGCCAAAAACTGCCTTAAAGGAAGTTTAATGCTTCTATTTATTAGAAAAGAAAAGACAAGAAACAAGAAAGTGTGAAAATGAACTCAAAAAAGATCCACAGAGAAAAAGAGGAAGTATGGCAATGCAAAAGTGACTATTTCTAACATCTTTAGTTGCAGGAAACAAAAAGAGAAAACCATCCTCTGTTTTGAGGACCTTAGATGAAATCCCAAGCCATTAAAGGAATTAAGAAGCCAGACTCCCAGGGAGTCATGCAAGGCTTATGTGGGTCAGCTGGTGAGGACCTTAAACATGTCACACTGTTTGGGAACAGGCAGAATGAGCCTGAGAGCAAAGATACAGGACAGGAGTGGAGATGAGCAGGGTGGACGTGAGGGCTGGACAGTTCTGTAGCTTCTGAGCAAGAGGTGATAATTTGAATAATAAACTGTGGAGGCCCTTCCGTTCTCATGGGGATAACAATATTTAGAGTACTCTCAAAAAGAACCCATCCAAATCTTTTCAAAGGCTCTTTGGAAATGCCTAGTTCTGAACATTACTTAACTAACTTCATTAACTTTTAGTGAATGTCTACGATTTTCCCACGTGTAATATATAGGAAGTCCAGAAAGTAGAAAATTCTAAAAAAATAATAAGTCTACTATCTTATTGAAGATGATGCATTTAACTAAAGCAGAGATTATTGGAACAAACTAATTTGATCCTTTATTAAGTTCAAAGGAAAAACAAAACAAAATTCCCATCTTGGTGGAGATTCTGGAGCTTCTTTTTTATTTTCTGCATAGCAAGTATAGGTACCTAGTAGGTTTATGGTACTAAAACAATCGGTAATGTAATTATTGAAATTTTCAGCCTATTAAATGATAACTCTATCCCAAAAGCCAAGTGGATTAAAATATTTTGATTTAATAAACATCTCCAGGCATAATAAAGCATCCAGAAATATGACCAACCCAGCCTGAGAACAACCTTTCATCACCCTTGTCATCATCATTCTCATAATCACAGACTACCACTGCCACACCACCATATCACTTACAAATGGGTTGTAGGAAAGCCATGCCCCTTCTTATCTAAGTTTCTCCAAGTTATTATATTATTAAACTGTGTAAAATTTTGCCAGTGGAACCAAAATAGTTGTCTTTCTATCCTTCATACTTTTAAAAGGGTCTAAAAATATACACATAGCTTAAAACATTGTTGATTAATACAAAACTATCCTCATTATTCTTAATAATATTCCTTCCCAAGGCACAGAACTCAGCAATTATGGTTTCTTTCCTCAGGGCATTAAGAATATCATAAAGGTATTTCCCTTAACCCCATCCCACTTAAGTCTTCATATTTCAGAGGATGTTTTAGGGAAGGACTAGGGAGAAGCTCATATACATTTGTTTTAAGTGGCATTATCCATCAATTCACTGGCAAAGTTTAAAATATAAACCTACTTGATGAACTTGAAGAACTGCCCCCTTTCTACGAAATCCCTTATACTTTTGCTTTGGTTGGCTTGTGTTCCAGTGTGGCTGTTATTTTTTTTTTTCTGGAGTGTGTATTTTGGTTTTGAGCAATTGTAGCCAGTGTGCATTTTCCTTTCATAGATAAGCAAATTGAGACTTAGAATTAAACTCTAAAATGCCTTTGCTCCTCTCCATTCAAATTAACCTAGAAGAGAAAGGAACGCATTCAGATGCTGCTCACTCTCCTGGGTTCTTCTAAAGTTATGTTAAAAATAACGTAGTCACAGGGAGGAGTTAGATGTTTTAGTTTCATGCTGAATATGGATTTTAGAAAAATATAATTAAAATCCATATGTTTTCTCATGTGTAATTATTTTCAGATAATCAGGGTTTTGACATTTTTTTAATGTATCTGTAAAACAAGAATTTTTTTATGATAACCTGATAACCCAGACTGTAAACCAATGTGTCATATGGTGATGAAGATTTGACTTAAATTTGGCTTTCACAGGAAAAGTTTTGATGTTATCATCATTTTATATTCATAATAAAACTCCTGACCACAAATCTGTTCTTCCCTACTGTTTTTTAGCTTACATACACCAGAACAATTATTAATAATGTGGATAAAATAATAAAAATATATAATGGTTGTGCAGCTCACCTACCACTTCCATATATACAATCTCACTTGACAAAACTACTATTGTCTCATTTCTTATAGTTTTCCTGATATCTTTTGTTCCTACAAATTTCTTGCCCTGTCTTTTATTTCCTAAAAACTTTGAGAAACCAAAATCCTAATCCTCAACCTGAATTTTCCCAAACTATGAATGTTACAGCATAAATATAATATATTCGCAATAGTAAACAAGAAACTGCTATAGCTGGCATCCAAATTAACTGAGTGTGAGAGAGAAGATTAGAATAAGCAGCAATTATCCTTCAGGAGGTTTCTACCAAACAGGAATGAGCCACATGGAGTAGGTGAAAATGAAATGGAGATTGAAGATGTGATTCCTTTTTCATCTGAAAATACACTCATTCACGAGGCAATATGTGGCTCCTTGGGCTCTCCTTAGACCAGCACAAAGTGTCAGGTAATCAGTAACAATTTAAATTAATGAAAAAGTCAGAACAGAGAGAAAAGGGGCTGAAATACTACCTAAGTACAATGAAAGAATTATTGGAAGCTTGAAAATTAGCCACTCAAATCCCTCTTCGGAGATAAGCCTCTGTTCAAAGTTGAGAAATAGTTTTAAATAATCAGCGGACAAAATAATCATCTAAAATGTGCAGGCAACTGGTATACAAATTACCAGGGCATTGGCTTTAATGCAAAAGGTCTGCACATCTATCGGGTTGTTTTTTTTTTGGGGGGGGGGAGTGGATGATGTTAGCTCTAAAGAATACTGAGTAATAAAACTGAAATAAGTGTGCAGCATTAAATATCTGCATAAATTGAATATCATTTGAATTTTAAAAACCCTGGTTGATACAATTAAGTTTCATCTTTAGTTGTATTCAAAGTTCCTAAGTTGTTAGAACTCTTAAAAGCAACCCAGAATAAGATGACTCCCTGTTTTCTTCATCATGAAAGTTTAGGTAAGACACATCTTACAAAATCACAGCTTGTCTCTTAACAAACTTATAACCTCTAAATAACAATTTCTGGGGACATACGACAATCTTTCTCACACTATTATATGCCTAGAGCAAGTTTATCAATTACATTTCCTCATACAAAGATGTGGGTGACTGCATATCCTGGCCAAGGGACCACAGTTATCCTAATGCTAGCTGATGGGAACGTTACAGAGGTTGTCTGAACATCCCTGCGGAACATACAGGAGAGCAATCCACATGGTAGCCTCATTCTACAAGAGGAACAGCTAAGAATCGGAAATAGCCTAACTGACCTCAAGCTACCAGCCAAATTCACAAGAGAAAAAGAAAACAGTTTTTTGGTTAGTGCAGATAAGACCATCAACCACTTGCCTAGATTTTTTGTTCTCTACTTAACATAAAACATGTTAGGCCAGTAGTTTTCAAACTTTTTGACTTCAACTTTCAATAAGGAGTGTATTTTACCTCACAATCAGCACACAAGAGCAGGTATAATTAAAACAAAATTTCAGAAGGAAAAATTTACCCTTACTGAATACTATGCACTCTTATATTTTCTATTATATTGTTTTCTGTCTTAGTCCTTTCAAAAAAAGAGAAGTTAGTCCCAGTAAACTGATTTAATGATCTTCTAGGTCAACACAAGTAATTTGAAAACACTGCTTTCAACCTCCAAATTTTTGATAATTACCCGAGAAAATTAATGTTTCCTAAAAGAGTCTAGTCAATTCTTCCCTTTTTACCTAGAGTTGTTCAAAATAGAGGAGAAAACATTAAATAACATATGGTTTGTGTGAAGCCCTTGCAAAGATGTTCTCTTCTTCGTGGGTAGGCAGAATTCTAACAAAAGAGGAAGGCTGTTATAGGAAATGAATCACACAGGAAAAATCATTCTAAAACTGAATTTCCACACAGAATCCCATTTGTACAGGTTTTTTACTTTATTTTTAAAAATGCCTTATCATTTTTTTTAGTATCCTAGAAATACTGAAGTATTATTTAATGCAGAAAGTTTAAGATAAGGCATATTATAAGGATACTACTTGCCACCAGAATGATGAACAATTTTGAATAAAATGCAGTCCCCTCTTTAATTGACCAGGCTCACTTTGTGATTATTAGCAAGGCAGTAAATAATCCACCAAGGAGCAGTCTCATTAGTGCCCATTGAAATTCAGTGGCATTAATTTGCAATAAAAGAACTGAAAATTAAATGGGAAAGAAAATAGTTTCTGGAGTCCACCCTAAGGTTATGGGATTCAAATCCTATCAATGCCTTCCTTCACATCAGGGAGTTGAAAATGCTGTTTGAATTACATTTAATCGCTTTACTTTGTTCTTCCATTTTTAAAAAAATAGACAGAAGAAATATTTTTTCTTTTTCTGTTTTAACCCTAAATTGGGGCAAGTGAAATTAACTTGAAATATAAGAACTTTTCAAAGTTTTGTTCCTTGTTTGTCTTTTAAGTAATAACTCAGCCTGTACTTACTTAGCTGTGAGATGCTCTAAATTCCTCTCAGAGGGCTGGGGATGCTTGTCTGGATACCCCAAGAATCGGCCCTTCAATACCTTCTGCTGGCCAACCTGCACCTTACTCCTGTTTCTTCTCCTAAAAACATCTCTGGACATATTACAAATATGGAAGAGAAAACAGTCCACAGTTTTTTGGGCAGAAGAACCTGAGGAAGAGCAGGAGGCAAGTCCAGACACCAGTGTGCAGGGAAGTGGCTAATTCAGCGCCCAGCCTGTGGCTCCCCGCAGCCTACCAAACCCATCCAAAACACACCTGTCCTGTCCGTGTTCACCAGAAACCCCAGCCTAGCCCTCTGCAGACCCATCAGGAAGAGGAACGAGAAACTGTCAAAGGGAAAAGGTGGGAGGGAGAGGAAGAAAGACAATTCTATTGGAAAAAAAATAAAATGAGGCCACAAAACATCTGACACTTAAGTCACCAAGTGCTCTCCTGGTGTCAGTTCTCAGGGGCAATTTCTGCCTGCTAGGCCAGACATGGAACTAAGCAAACCAGGGGTTATTTCAACGCACTACTACTTTGACACGGCATGTTTTAAACTCATGGGACACCTACAAATTTTCTGCTGTCAGAAGTCACCTGCCAGCAATCTCCTCCAACACGGACTCAAGCAGTTAACTCAGAAATCAGAAACTTGTGGAGACCCACTCAACTCCTGCATCGCTCTCCTGCATTGCATGGCTGTGCAATCCTAAAACCCCAGAAGATCTGATGGGGAGGACGGGGAAAGCGGGTGATAGGGACGCTTCCCAAAAAGTCATCCTGACAGTCTGCATATTTTCAACCTGCAATTCTAGATGAAAGGAAATTTTGCCACCACATTAAAAAACAGAACTGTAAAATAACAGTAAATAAAACTCTCCAGAGCTCCGCTAACTCCAAACACCTCTACCTTTAAATACCAAAAAAATGGGACCTCGGCTAGTGACTGGTGTGTATTTGGTGTGAGGTGTTCCCTCCCCCGCAAAAAAAAAAAAGAACCCTCTGCTTTGCATGGTTCTCCAACATTTGATCAGTTAGAAAGCACTTGGGCTTTCGGATCTGCTTTTCCCGCAGAAGGCTGGGGATGGAGAACGTGTTTTTTAAGCTGCCAAGCGATAGAACTTAACTCTCTGAACGTGGACGCCACAAATAAGCCCCGGGTCGGGCCGCTTGCCGCCGGGATCCCCGAGCGCACCCGCGGGTCGCGCATCCCTCGGCTCCAGCGGCCGGGTCTGCCCAGGTGCCCAGCCCCGCGGCCTGCGGCCTCCGGCGGGCTGCGGGCGACGTGTCCCCCGCGCTGGCCCGCTCGCTCCCTCCTGCCTGCCGGGCGCGCGGCTGTCACCCCGACGTGGCACGGCGGGCGGCGCGGGCTCGGGTACCTGTAGAATGCCGGGGCGCCGGCCTCCCGCACTGCGTAGCCGCTCGGCTCGTTCTCCAGGTAGTAGGGCACCTGCTGGCCGTGAGGCTGCAGGAAGGGCGAGAGCTGCGGCGGCGGGTGCAGCAGCACCAGCGGGCTCGGAGACACGCTGTTGAGCTGGGAGAAGCTCCCCAGGCCGTTGGCACCGAACGCGGCCGCCTCGGACCCGGGGCCGTAAGCGAGGCCGGGCTGGCCATAGACTGGTGCGGAGGCGGCGGCCGAGGCGTTGAACTCGTACGCGGCGCCCTCGGGGTAGCTGTACACCGCGGGCTTGCTGCTGTCCATGTACACCTCGCCCAGGGGCCGTTCCAGGGGGATCTTGAGCTGCGGGCGGTTCAGGGGCTCCAGCTCGTTCCCTTGGATCTGGTGCAGCATGGCCATTCCGGACGCTTTGGTGTGGAGGGTCATGGTCATGGTCAGCGGCCGCGGGCACCGTCTCCTAGCGCGGCAAAGGGCTCAGCAGCCGACGGGCCACCTGGAAAAAGAGCACAGCCCGCGGTTAGAGGCGGCGCAGCTCATGTCCCGCCACGCCGCGAGCTCGCCCCGGCCCTGCCCCGGGAGCCGGCCAGTCCGGTGGAGCCGGGCGGCCAGACGCGAGCAAGTGCAGTCCCGGCGTGAACCAGCTCCGCCAACTCCCGCCCGGGCCTCCAACTTTAAGTACTCGTCTCCCGAGCTCGTATGCATTACAAAGGTGCTGGAAGACGGCCAGGGACTGTTGCCTTGCTCTGACATTGGCTTAAACATCAGTCCAGGCACAACGCGTTTTGGAGCGATCCCAAAGAGCCGCTTCCCTGAACTTTACTTTACTTGTCGTCGCTGGTGGATGGAGGCTGAATTTCACTGCCGGGGGGGCGGGGGCGCACCAGGAGCTCCTAAAGGTGGCCCGGGAAAGACGGGGCTTAAAATAACCCGGGAAGACTAATCCAGCGCCCGGCTTTCTCCTGCGTGCTGCCTTAGGTGCCCCGTGCCAGACTCCAACCTATCTCTGTTTGTCTCTCTTTCTGTTTGATTCGCTCTCCTCACTGGCCAGAAATATGTAGTGTGTACATAAAATGACCCTGGGGAGGACCGCTCTGTAACAGATAGGGCAGATAGGATGGGGCGTGCGGTCGCACAGGCTGCCGGCCACAGACAGCTATATTTAGCGGCTGCGGGACGATAGGAGGCATCTGGGGTGGGGAGGGGGCGGGGATTCAAGGTGTACGTATAGGAGGAGCTGCGTTTTGCCATCAGGAGAATGCTGTGGGACCTCGTGTCCTCATCTGCAAAATGCTCCCAACGGGACCCTTCCAGCCACAACCTAGTGAGGTTCTCCCAGCCCAACTTGTGTGTTTATGTTGGACCGTAGTGCTGTACTCGCTCCCATCAGGAATTCTCATGTGAACGATGATTCAGAAAAACCTTACGGGTGTTCATGTCTTCCACAGGTTATGCAACCAAAACTTCAGAAATGAATATGAACTGTGACCATTTTTATACAAAACGCAGCCTCAGGTCATTATCCAGAGTTTTGACAATTATGTTACATTGCTTATCTGAGCCACCAATTTTAAAATGCATGTCTGCGTTTCTTTTCTTTAGTGCTACAACTGGACCTTCCCGGTTCATTTGGGCTAGGAATAGGCAGAATAAAATATCCAGATTAAAAATAAGTGGGAAAAAGTTTTTACTGAATTAAGATCTCAGCGCACGCACACACGTAGAAATGAGACAAAAGATATGGTAAGTATATCATGCATCCATTACCTTGGATAGTTTATACTTTTTAATAAACTTCCTTTGCTCCAGCCTAATAGACTCTAATACAACCATTAATATTTTGCTTTCATTGCTATCCCAAACACCCAATAGAGTATCTAACAAAATGGCATGGTATATATAAATGCCAAGGTTGCTGTCACTGATAGTTACAGTTTAGAATTTTCATCCTAGTAAGTATGCATTTTATCTCATTCTTATAAAAACAGAACATTTTGAACAATATACAGATGTAGCTGATTTAATATGAAGCCAGCTTTGAGTTTAGCATTAATAACTATAGATTATAAGCAAAGAAAGGGTTAAAAGCACATTCGGTGAATCACAGATCTTTCTCTTTATGGCCAGCAATCATTAATTTCCAAAGCAATTTTTTTACAGAGGATTTAGTTTCCGTACATCACACTTTCGATTTTCAAATGCCTTTTTTAAATACATACAAAAGCACTTCATAGGGCTCTTAAAAAATCTGAACCTATCACATTGTATACAAACAGCACAAGACTCCCACAAGTTGCAAAAGAAAAAGGAGACACCTACCCCTAAGGAGAACAGCAAGCCGTATCTCCCTGCTAGGATACAGACATTGGCCAGAAAGGTAAGTTGCTTTCTCAAAACGCTAAAGCTAAAGAAAGAAACAGAACAGTCCTACCCTGCTGGATGAAGAGCGCCTTTCCAGAAATGTTCCATGGGCTTGTAGAAGTCAGGGGACAGTGAGAAGGAAGGAATGTGCTCGCATGTGCCAGTGGCTTGTGTGTGAGCGAGGCAGACAGCGTGTGTTGATGTGTTTGTGTGTGGAATGGCAGGGATTCGGGAAGCAGCCAGTAGGCAGGGCACTTGGCAGCCCCTCCCGGCAGACACAGCAGCTGGGCTGCTGCTCGGCGCTGGATGAATGGCAGTGGGGAGCGAGGGAGACTTGCTGTCTGCTCATGGAGAGCAGAGTGGCACTGTCAGAGAGAGCACAACTGGGGAAAGAAACTCCAGCCCCTGTGTTTCTTCCTTGGGAGCCTACAGAGTGTCCCATGCTTTCTGCTGCCATCCTAAGCTAGAGGAAAAAACAAGCTTGCTGTAAATCATAGTCTTATGGCTAAAATAGATTGCCAGTCAAAAGTGTATGGGTATCAAGTTTACAAAATGTGACATGAGTGGTTTTTCCTAAAGAATATAATTTAACAATAAAAGCCTCTGGGATACATGTGGATCAAATGCCGTGCTGGCCCTGGCCCCCAACCTCTGAACACTACTGCCATGCCTCCGATTGCACCAGGAAACCAGACTTTGGAATAAATGTTTTGGCATTCAAGGGATGTGTTTCCAGCCTGAAATGTAATCCTCCTCCACCTCGTTAACCAAACCCACAAACCTTTCCACGAATAGCTCAGTTGACTGCTTTCTGTAAACATGTGAAAAATATACATTATTAAAAGCCCAGAGTATGAAGATAAGACAAAGGTGAGTCCCTTTGTTTTAAGCTGATTCTAGGCTCTCCGGTTCCTGGCATTGATCATGGGGCGAGGTCTCTCGTTTCCCAGTGGTGCCCACATGGATTCACCTGGTCCTTCACTTTTCCCTTGGCCGTGGTGCTGATGCCCAGTAATAAGGTGCTCCTAGCATGCCCACGCCCAGGGGCCCAGAACACATGACAGGTAGTGGAGCAGTTGTTGCCAGACATTAGTCATTGCCTTGGGGATTAAATGACTCTAATCACAATGCCAGGAGTGGCCAGTCTCTGGCCCTGGACCCTATGCAGTTATTGAGTTATGAGTGGCTCTAGAAACCAACATGAAGAAAGAAGTAGAATGTTATAAAATGTCAATGACCTCATGGTGCAAATGTATATTCAGGGGCCTTGAAAGACCCAAAATACTATAGTAGTGGAGCACGGAGGAGTTCCCTCCATAATCAGCAATAACAATAAATATTGGATATAAATAAATATTGAAAAGAAAGACTATCACCCTTTGTTGGTGACAGTGGCGAGTGGCTCCTCCTGTAGGTCAACAGTGACCACCGTACTAAGCCAGTCCAAAATAAAGCAAGAATATGCAAGGAGAGGAGGAAGAAAGAAGGAAAGGAGGGAGAGAGAAAGGAAAGGGAACCTACAAATGTTCGCATTTAACATGAGGAGCTCAGCTATCTCCTCACAGACGTTGATTAATCAGAGGCTTATAAAGACAGTCTAAGATGTCCAGCAAGGCAGTTTACTTGACCCCTGTCTCTCCAACGTTCTCTTTCAGACTTTTCTGGAGACCGAGGGGAGGAAATCACACTGTATGGAGGTGATTCTCCTCTTCTGCCTCTGGCAACAGCTTCACACACAGGCCCCAGCCGGCTCTTCTTCCCCTCCTGCACTCTCAAGCTGAGGAGACGCCTCCAGCCACGGCATACTGGCCTTCCCAGGTGAAGAAGAGTCAAGATCCCTCTAGCTCCACCACCCTGAATGTGTCTCCAGGCCCACTTTTCCAGCAGTCTCCTGGGCATCACTGGCCAGTGATGGCCATTATTCTCTCTCCCACAAATGTGGTGTTCCTCTCAACCCCCCCCCCCAGGCTGGTGGCATCATTGTCCCTCCAAGCACCCAGATTAAAACCTCACTATCTTTTGGGGGGGACGACTTTCCCTTTCCTTGCACACCTGTAGAAGCAGCAGCCCTCTGGCTGTCCAGGCCCTCCTTTTCCTTTGTCTTCCAATTGCCCCTTTCAGTTCCTCATCATCTCACCTGGGCTGCCAGCCCCTGTGCACCTCTCTGCCTCTTCCCTGTCTTTCCTCCGTCATCCTAGATCCTGCTGCCTATTTCCTTTCTTGGCTTTTTAGTTCTCAGGAACCATCTTGTCACGACCCAGCTCCACCTTTCACCCAGACCGTAGTTTCCCCAGGAGTTCAGGGCATCCACTCCGCCCAGAACTACCCTTGCTAGTCTGTTTCCTCCAACAGAGGCCTCCACTGCAACCAAACAAAAACTCAGTACGCTAAGAATTCAAAGCTTTTCTCTTTATTCTGCCTAGAACCCCCATTGTCCTGACTTGTCAGGGGTAGACTTAACTTTTTTTATAGGTTCAGCCCAAATGTCACCAAGTCCACGGTGCCATCTTATATTCCTTATTCAAAGAAAATCTCCTCTTCCTGAATTAGGGTTATTTATGTATGTTTTATCTCCTTATCCTGTTCAGAAGCTCTGTGAAGATAAGTTCTGGCTAGAGTTCTTTGGGAATTCTAAGTTCCGGCTAGAGTTCTTTGGGAATTCTAAGTTCCTTGCCCTTGCCTGGCCATATGAAGTTATCAAATATTGGCTAAATTATTGATCTTTACACTTTAAAAGGACAAAATAGTTTGGCTAACGGTCTATCTCTGAATGCTAAATTTCTTTGCGACATTCTACTACTTTCGAAACTGTTTTTGTTAGAAGATTATCTTTGTATCTTCATGCCGGCTGAGGCCATAAAGTCAAAATTCAAATTCGTATAAGCTTGAGGCTTAAGCCTGCAATTCTTGGCAGCATAATTCACAAGAGAGCTCTGAATTTTTAGTTCGTAAGCAGATAAGACTATGACCAAACACAGCTTTGTCTCTAGCTCCCTTGAAAGCTTTTTACATTTACAAAAACATTATTCTTTCCACAGAAAACATGAAAGAAAATAAATTGGAAATATCTTCCTAATAGTTTATACCACTAAGAAATGGTTCCTTTGCTCTGAGACACGAAAGTTTAGCATGTTCAAACTGATTGTTATACTAATAATAAACGATCTCTTTGGGAGCTCATTTTTGAGCACTTATTTGATACCATCAATTTTCCTTAAAAGTGGAACCTTCTACTCATTTTAAAAATAAGTTGGTAATTGGTTTTAAAGTTTTTTGATTAGATCCTAGACATTTTTCGCCTGACCTTGAGCTTTTAGTTTTTGAGGGCAAAATTTAAATCTAGTGAAGTCCACATATCTCAAGTTTATAGTTGGTTGAGTCTGAATAAATGGATATACCCACGTAACAACCATCCCATTAGGAGTATAAAGTATCTCCATCACCCAGAAAGTTTCCTTTGTTTCCCTTTGTATTCAACACCAACCCCTATAGGCAACCATTGTACTGGTTTCTATCAGCATAGTTTTATTTTGCCACCTGACCCGGAAGAAGATACTTTGAATTTTTCATTGTCAAGTAGAATAGATACTCTTAATTATGAATCAGTGATTTGGACTTAATTTTCCAACTTAATAGAATGTCATAACTTTCATCTTAATATTTTCTCAAAAAAGTTATTTTTAATAATATGTTAAAATCTTTTTATATAATTTGCCTATATTTCATGAAATAGAAGACAAATTAGAAAATACTTTCACTGTAAATGCCATGAGTGATACAAGAATTCCAATAATTTCAGTTATTATTACACTGTGTCCCTCTTCCTTCCTTTATCTGTTGTTTACTTGAGGAATCTCATTGCCAGCTTAGGGCATTATTTCTCTGTGAAGGGAAGTATCCAGATTGTACCTAAATTCACTTAGCTTGAGATAATCCTATCTAACATTAAGGGGGAACTTCGCGCACGCACGCTGCATAATCAAATATAATCATCCCCAATGTCAGAGCCAGCCCTGGCCAAATATTTTTTTAAAGGAATTTGTGCATTTTCAGACTTTCCAGGTCTTTACTCTTATTTTGTTATCTCAGTTCCCTCTCACTGCCCCTAAGAGTCCTGGACGCCCACGTTCTGCTTCCCCTCCAGTCCCCTCGATGACAGTCATACCGTGTTGCAAGAGTAATGCATTCAGAAGCACACCATTGAATGACTCATTCATTCAATTTACCCAAAAAACATTGACTAGCTATATTTACCAGGACCATTCTAAGTGGTAGGAACTATTTTAGTCAGCTGAGGCTACCGTAACAAAATACCTGGGTGGCTTAAATGACAGTGATTTCTTTTTCTCATAGTGCAGGAGGTTAGAAGTGTAAGATCAGCGTGCCACAGAGTCAGGTCTGGTGAGGACCCTCTTTCTGCCTTGCATATGGCCCACCTTCTCAGCGTGCCCTCACATGGCAGCTGGCATCAGGAGGAGGGGGAGGAGAGAAGATTTTTTTTTCTCCAAGGTCCTATCCGATCAGGGCCCCACCCTTAAGATCTCAGTTAACCTTATTGCCTCCCGAGTCGCTTATCTTCAGACATAGTCACATTGAGAGTTAGGGCTTCAAAATGTGAATTGCAGGGTAGAGGCCCCAAGTCAGTAGATGATAGGCATCCCAAAGTGAACAAAACAAAAATCTCTGCACCCACGGAGTTTACTTCTAAGGGGTTAGTATGGGTCCTATTTTAACGGCCTCTCCTACTCAGACTATGTCAGAGCTTCTGTCTCTAACTGCCCACAGGAGTTAATATCCTCTTGGTTAATCTCTAGACCACTGATTTTCAAACAGAGTGCTGTGAGAGGATCTTAGGTGTGCCAGGAAAATTTTTAAACATCATTAATTACATTATTTTCAAAAAAAGTTCAAAGCACAAATATATTCTCTTTTTTACTGTTTGTTTTTTTTTTTTTTTTTTGGTCAACATAATTTAAGTGTGCCATGGAAATTTAACTGTAGGTTCAGGTGTGTCGTGAGATTTTAAAAAAGGTTGAAAAACAGTGCACTGGACCTTCTTCTCCCCTCTAAACATCTTCCCTAGATGATCACCACTCCTTTGGGCTTAAGCCACATCTGTACGTTGAAGACATCAAAATAGACATATCCAACCAACATCTCTTTTCTAACTAGGACACCCACATTTCCAGATACCTATTAGACATGTTTACTTGCATGTTCATTCTTTCAAGAAATACTTATTGAAAACCTACTATGTACTAGCCAGTCAAACCTCAACTTGTCCAAAATTAACTTCTTGTCTTTTACCCTGAATGCTCCTCCCAGTCTTTCCTAGCTTAGTAAATAGCACTATCGTTTGTAAGTGTACAAGCCAGAAAAATCTGACCCTCAGTCTTAAGCCTCTTTATTAATCTTTGTATTTAATATGCATAGACTTTTACTTCTGATCCCTTGATCTCTTCTGAGTCTGCCCCTTTTCCTGCCCTTGTCACTATTTTCAGGCTGCCATCTTTTCCCTGAAGGTCACTGCCTTCATCCTCTAGCTTTCCCTATCCATTTGCTGCATTACAGTTATCTATCTCAAGAGCAAAGGAATTCAAATTATTATTCTCATTTCAAAGGAGTCCCAACCCTCCTCCACAGGGACTGTGCTCCCCCAATACTGAATATCTTTCAAGTTCCTCAAACTCTCTTGACTTTCTTTGGGTCTAAATAGTCACATATGCAGTTATTCTACCTGAAATCTTCCTCCCATCCCTTTTCATCTGACTTACTGCTACCCATCCTTCAAACCTCCCCAGAGACATCACAGCCCCAGGAGTCTTCTCTGATGTCTTGTTGGGTACATCTCCTATGAATGCTCACCTCCCTAAACATTCCCATTATAACCCTTACCATGCTGTTGGATTTTTTATTTACTTCTTTGCTTCCCTCTCCCCACAATTCAAAGGGCACACTGGGATTGTTTTTCTTTCTTTCTTTCTTTCTTTTTTCCTAGAGACAGAGTCTCACTCTTTTGCCCTGGGCAGAGTACCATGGCATCATCATTGCTCACAGCAACCTCAAACTCTTGGGCTAGAGCAATCATCTTGCCTCAGCCTTCCAAGTAGCTGGAACTACATATGTGCACCACTACATTCAGCTAGTTTTTCTATTTTTAGTAGAGGCAAGGTCTTACTCTTGCTCAGGCTGATCTCAAACTCCTGAGCTCAAGCAATCCACCTGCCTCAGCCTCTCAGAGTGCAGGGATTACAGCCATGAGCCACCACCCCCAGCCAGACCGTGTTTTTCAAAGTTACAAGTCCATTATCTGATACAATGCCTCCTGATGCATGGTTGGCCCCCAACAAATACCATTTGAACAATGAAACTTTAAACTCCTCCCAGACATCCTATTTACATTAGCACATTTCCCCATAACTTGCCTCAAAAGGTGTAATTATAGTAACTGGAATTTAGAACAAAAGCTTAGAGGAATATTTGGAGATGGAGTCATAGTTTCTAGAACAACCCACATTTGTTATTGCATGCTAGACTGTAAGGATTGCTGGTTCCTTCACTGGTTCTTGAGTTCAAACTCTCCATTGTACTTACAAAGAAACAGAGGCCCAGAAAAGCACGGGAGACTCCCCAAAAGGCATGCAGCTAGGGGAATTAAGCTAGAATCTAGATCTCCAAACTTAGGGTGTATCACTTTTTCTTCCCCACCCCTGTCCTCTGCAATCTTTCTTCTTTGAGTATGAGACACAGTATAATCAAATTAAGGCAAAATCTTGGGGACTCAATGAACTACCCTTCAAATATTAAAAATATTCAAGTCTTTGGAAGACACAAGGTTGCTTCCTCATTTCCAAATCACTGGCAAAGAAATAGGGAGAAGAGTTCAAGAACATAAGTTAAAAGCATTAAAACAACTGTGTTCTGGCCAGACACTGTGGCTCACACCTGTAACCCAGTACTCCAGGAGGCTGAGGTGGGTGAACTGCTTGAGTTCAGGAGTTCAAGACCAACTTGAGCAAGAGCAAGATCTTATCTCTATTAAAAATAGAAAAGATTGTTGGGCATTGTGGTGGGTACCCATAGTTCTCGGGAGGCTGAGACAGGAGGATCACTTGAGCCCAAGAGTTTGAAGTTGCTGTGAGCTGGGATATCATAGCAATCTATGCAGGGTGACAGAGTGAGACTTTGTCTCAAAAAAAAGAAACAACTCTTGTTCAGGGATATGACTTGCATTTTGAACTTGAAGAAATGAGTAATTCACTTTTTATTCATTACTTCTCAGGAGAGAGTTCATTTGGGTCTTACTCTTACATCCATGTAATTTAGCTTGAGCTTTCAAACTAAAGAAAAAACAAAGTAAATCCTTCCTATATCTGTTAAATTGTACAAACATACAAATACAATACCTTTCACAAAAAAAACAACTATTTGTTTTACTTTATTTGATATATTTCAATTTCTAAGAGAATCTAATCTGAAAGATGCTAAAGCTCCTTCCATTTTGCTATTATACTTATCAAGAAAATCATTTTAGGATCAAGAAGTGCTAACCTTCCTAAAAATTACCTCTTAAAAGAATCAGAAAGATTACTGGGAATAATATTAAACATTCAAAGATTCAGAAGAATTTAGTAACAAACTTTTGCTTGATTCTTGAATAAAGACTTGAGTCTGAGCCACACTCAGCATAAGTCAAATTAAGGCAAAAATGATACTTGCCAATAACTTTTTAAACCACAATCCCAGATGGAAAAAAACAATTCTACAGACTATTATACCAAATGTTAATAAATGCCTAATTAAACAAATTGTAAATTTGTTCCATTTTCTCTACTGTGTCCTTTTTCTCAATTTCCTGTCCTTAATTTGAATCTACTTCTTCCCTATCAGGCTTTCTAGCCACTCTCTTCTCTGAGGCCCTTCCAGCCCAGCCCTTGTCAATCCCTATTAAACATGGGGCCAGAATTTTAATCAAAAGTCACAGTAGAAAAAAACACCTGGCCAACCTCTGGCTCTTATGTGTGTGTCCTCAGCTTCCCAAACTCCCTTTTCAGTAGGCTTGGTCACTGACACACCTTCCTCAGGCCTCATTCTCAGTGGACTACTCAGAGTTCAAGGGGTACAACTAACTGCTCCAGCCCATTATCCCCCATCTTACCAAAATTCCATTTGATCAAGGTCTTAATTTCAGCCTACAGTTTATAGGAATATATCTGATTGCTCAGTTAATTTCCATACCTGCCTCACATGGAGGTACCTGAATTTTAAAAAAGGAAATCATCAAACTAAGGAAATCCCTACATTTGTAAAATTGCACAAGGACGTAAAAGGAGAACATAGGCCTGGGAGGTGGTATCCCCTTGCACGTCTCTTTCTCAAAAGTCTTAATAACTCAAAATGGAAGTGGTCTGAAATAAATCACTCCTTGCTTAACTCCTAAACTTCCTAAGTTGTTCTTCGCATCCCAGAACAGATGTGTCCCTCTTACCCTCACCAAGATCATCTCTGCTCCTGTGATTAATAACATGTGATAAGCAAGCACAGGCAATGCCTGCTGGCAGAGTTACAGCACTCATGGAACATATTCCACAGCAGGCAAATCAGAAGGATGATTGTCCCAAAGGAAAACCAAAGGTGAAAGGATTCCAATGCTACTTGCAATGCTGGAGACAAAAAAAAAAAAAAAAAAACATGAAAAGCAGTAAGTCCTTTTCTAAGTGCGAGTGTAAAATAAAGTTTTAGTCTAACAGTCCCATTTTCATTGGCTTTTCCTTTATGCAATCTTTGACTCCTCTGACGTGATAATTTAGTTTTTTCAGCATGGGCATAAAAAAATGACGAGTAAATAAAGTTCTTGCTCAAGCAGTCTGTACATACTTATTCTTGAAAATAAATGCTTCATTCATTCAAATGAATGTTTCCCAATCAGTCCAAATTTACCCTTGTGTATGTGTTTAACAAACTCTCCCAACAGATCCATATACTCTTCTAGGTCATCTAGCACTGAGTGGGCAGTAACACTTGGCACCCCAAGGATATACTCTTCAGTTTTTTAAAAGGAATTTCAGTAGAAACTTCCAACTGTACCCTGAAGTGTCAGCACCTGCAACCTTTTCAGACCTTACTCACAGTGGCTACATGTGTATTCTTGAGACCTTTGCTCCTTTTCACCCCAACCTTCTGGTACTCCTGCAGTATGAACTTGACTGTCAATTTCAGAGACCTTTATTTCAGCTTTGTTTGACAACGACCAAAGCATTTGATTTCTTTGCTGATATCTCTCTTCCAAAACCTCACTGGAAGCATATGGTGAACCTCAATGGCCAGTAAGTGCTCTGCAGATGTCATTACATATTAAAATTTTATATCATTTTCATTTAAGTGTATACTGATACATATAATGTCGTTTGTGTTTTCAACTTCAAAAGAGATATCCAAAGCCATCGGGGGAATATCTCCTCTTATCTCTGCTTGAGACCTACCAATTTCCCATCTCTGGAGACAATCAAGGTCATCACTTTTTAAAAGCTTCCTTCCAGAGATATTCTGTGCATATAGAAGAAAACGCACATACTCATACCCATTTTTAAAAACCCAAAGAGTAATAGGCACCCTGTTTTGAGCCATGACTTTGGTTTTCATTAACAATATATCTTGGATATCTGTTTCACTACATGAACGTCTTCCTCAGTTTTTATGACAGCATCGTATTCTGCTTCATAAAGGAATCTTAATTTATTTTACCACTTCCTCATTAATGGCAATAGAGTGTTTTTGCAATCTTTTGTAATCATCAACAATGCTACAGTTAGTAAATACGTACATAAGTCAATGTGCATCTGAGTAGATATGGTGTCGATTCTAGCAGATGTGACCAAATGCCCTCTGAGTGGCTGTACAATTTGGACTCCCGCACCCTCACACACACACAATGTGGCTCTTCGAACTTTTCAAAATTATATATCTCTCTACATGATCTTCATGAACACTTTTTTACTAAGAGTGTCTGATGTTTTAGTTTGAACATTAGCTCTACCACCTAGAAGTTGCATGACTTTGTACATATTCAGGTCTTTACCATTAACCTATGAAGTGGAGACAATTCTCACCTCAAAGAGTTGTTGCAAAGATTAAATGCAATGGGCAATGCTGCAGAAAATTCAAGTTCTTCCTGCTGGTTCACACCATTATTTTTCCAGTCATTAATAGCTACAGGGATTCATAAGAACAAGCTAATAATGAATAAAAGTTAATGAAACTGTGATAAAGACCAGAGTTGTGTAGCCCAAAATTTTTAAATGAAACAAAGAGCAACAGTTGTCAAAGACTTGCTTACTGCCATTCTAAAAATGACAGTTTGCTTGACATAATATCATTGAGATTCAGCACAAATCAGGACTTTTTTTCTAGGGATACAAAAATTACCAAGCATAATGGCATTTTGAATATGGAGAACATTAACACCAGAAGCAAGTTATATAAACGTAACAAACAAAAACTCAATTATGAGTCCAGTGTGTTTTGGGAAATGAATTGTTGCAATGTCAGTGTTTACTGTTTTATAAAGTTTGCAAACCACCTTCTATTGCTCCCACTGAGACATTGTACAATAAAAGTAAATGTCCATCATCAGATTGACTTAGAAAATAAGTAGTAGATTGTTGACAAAACTGTGGCCATTGTGTTGAGAAATGGACTGTGTCTTCCACAAAAGTTAAAAAATATATATGTTTGGAAGTAGACTGTCAAATATCAGCTAACAAGATGTTTCTATGTACAGCTAAAATGCTTCAAATTCAAATGGCCAATGTATCTATAGTTTAATTTAGAATCCCTTTATGTACAAAATTATTAGTAAAGCTGAAATCACAAACCATCCAGGTTTTATTTACCATATTTTTTAATCTTACCATGTCTGTCATCAATAAACACAATTGGATCTGAAGATTCTGAAATTCCATCTGGATTCTGATAAGAGGAAAACAACTATTGTGGCCTATTTTTAATGGAAAGAAGAGGTTTTACATTTATGGCTAATTTTCAATTTTTCGAAAGAAGCTAACTAGTTGTTTTCATATTAGGGTAAACCCCAATTGCTATGTATTTATAAGTTTTCTGACCCTTCCCATAGCTATCAAAGGAGAGTTACACTAAGATTCCCTCCCACATTTAGATCCACTCTTGCCCAAATTTTTGGAAATCAACAAAGAGAAAATTAAATAGCCTATTATTAAAGAAAACATCCTGTTGTGATAGTTTTAAAAATACATTTTTATATTACAAGTACATTAATCTAAAATTAATGACTTAACCAAGTAGATTTAATTTCTCTACTGGGAGTAAGTAAGTAACCTGCTATTACAGGACTTGTCACTTCGAATTACACACACTATTTTAGTGTCTTGTTTTTCCCTAGATGTTAAAATTCCTCTGGGATCCTAGCACACTTGCCTGGTATATATTTGGTGCTCAATAAATATACAGTCACGTGCAGCCTATGATGTTTCAGACCACATTCACAACAGTGGTCCCATAAGATTATAATGGAGCTGAAAGTTCCTGTCACTTAGCAATGCTGTAGCAGTCTTAGGACGATGGTACAAAACATTACTCATGTGTTTGTGGTGATGTGGATGTAAACAAATCTACTGTGCTACTAGTTGTATAAAAGTCTAACATGTAGAATTATGTATGGTACATAATACTTCATAATGGTAAGAAATGACTGTGTGACTGGTTTATGTACACTGTACTCTCTACTTTTTAATCAAAGGAGCATACTCCTTTTACTCATAAAAAAAAATGTACTTTAAAACAGCCTCAGGAAGGAGGCAGGTCCTTCAGGAAGTGTTCAGAAGAAGGCATCATTCTAATAGGAAATGACAGTGCCATGCCTGTTATTGTCCTTGAAGACCTTTCAGTGGGACAAGTGGAAACGAAAGACAGCAGTACTGATGATCCTGACCCTGAGTGGGTCTAGGCTGATGTGTATGTCTATGTCTTAGTTTTTAACAAAAATGTTTTAAAAATTAAAAAATACTTTAAGTGGAAAAATGTTTATAGAATAAGGATATAAAGAAAAATTTGTTGTTATTGTACAATGTGTGTATTAAGCTAAGTGTTATTACAGAGGAGTCGAAAAGGTTTAAATCATTAAATTTTTTTAAAGAAAAAAATTCAATAAGATTAAATTGATTTTTTATTGATTAAAGAAGTAAAAATACTTTTAAAATAAAAATACAACATTTATAAAGTCTATAGGAGTGTACAACTATTTTCAAAACCACAAGGGGGTTTCAACTGAGGTCTCTTTACTTGCAGCACAAAGATCCAATTATAGATACAATGAGGATTGCCAAAGAAGAAAGGAATTTTTTTTTTTTTATACAAAAGATATCTTGTCAGGAAAACAGGAGAAGCTGCCTCAAATCCACCTCTGATCAATAGAGATCATGGGCTTTTAAGGAGGGGTCACATGCACTGGGCAGGTTGTGGTATAACCAACAAGGGGCGAAGGGTGTTGGGGACAGGTTTTGGGATAGTGAATCTTGGCGCCAGGAAGCTCACTCGGGGGCTTTCAGAATTTCTACTCCTTTGTCTTCTAGTAATTCTATTATTTCTGAGAAACAATTCAGAAAATCATCAAGACTTACCAGCCTGGGAATCTAAACCATGACAAGGAGAGGAGTATAAAAAACACGTAGTGGTCATTGAAATTTTTTTGTACAGCCGATTACACAGCAAGATCCTAGGCCTTCACATTCACTCACCACTCACTCACTCACCCAGAGCAACTTCCAGTCCTGCAAGCTTTCATGTGCCATCTTTTGTATTTTAGACCATATTCTTACTGCCCCATAAGATTATAATTCTGTATTTTTACTGTAGATTTTCTGTTTTTACTATATCTTTTCTGTATTTAGATACAAAAATATTCACTGTTGCATTACGAATGCCTATACTATTCAGTATGAAGAGATGCTATACAGGCCATGTAGTATAGTCTATTGTAGCATGGCGTAGGTGTGTAGCAGGCTGTGCCTTGTAGGTTCATTTAGTTCACCCTGTGATGTTTATACAATGACAGAAGTGGTTAACAATGTGTTTCCAGAATGTTATGCAACATGAGACTACATTAGAAGAGAAAGAATGAATGAATGAAAGTACTTGAACCTGTTGTCTAGTTACATGTAGATAAAGGGTGTTTTGTTTTGTTTTGATTTGCTTTTATAGTTTACCTGTTGTTTGGGATCACATAGTGTTCACCAGGTGTTTCTTACTATTTAAAATACGAAATAACATTCATCCCTCTCAGATGAGAGATAGTTTCGGATAGGTGGCCCGAAAGCTATGTGTCCCCTTAAGTTCCAGCCCCACCCTGCCCCTGGAGTCACAACCAACTTTTTGTGGTAATCTCAAGGAATCTCCTCTGAGATTCTGGAGTCCTAGCTCAGCCCCCAACATGGACTTCTCTGAATGGCCTTCCAAAACACCGGAACAATGTGGCCAAGTAATAACATATCCACTACACATCTGATAAAGTCAACAGGTACAAACAGAATGTACCTAGGACCCTGTAAAACCACATGTCCAGTGGCAGGCCAGCTGGCTCTGAGGTGTTTCTGCCCATTTGTGAGCAGATGCAACAATTCTACTCAATCACCATCAGCTCCTCCCGATCACTGATAGTACTTATACCGCTTATACCAGTACTTTCAGGAAAACTCATGGCATCCAATATCGTGTAGTCTTTTTTTCACATCCAGAAATTTCATGATAAGAAGAGTTTGTCAAATAAAATAATAATCTCCTTGAAAGTGCAGATGAAGTTCAGAGATCAGTTCAGGACTAGACAACGGGTATTCTCAGGTTACAGAAAGATTAACCTCATTTAATTTACTCTTTTTATTAAGTGAATTAAGTGATCTGGGTCAATAGGTTCAAAAAGCGGAACAATGTTTATTTGGTCAAACATATATGAACATACAAACAGAAAGTTAAGATGGAACATTTTGGTCCCAGTGTTGGGCTGAGATCCACAAATATTAAATGGTACTTTCCAAAATGAAGTCCAAGGCCACCATAAAGAATTTAAGTGGGGGGAAAGTGAGGTTTCAATCTTCTCCCTCACACATCAAGGGTTCGAAAGCGTCAAAAATTGGCAAATTAGAGGATTTTTGGAAAAGTTGTTTGCAATCGGTCCTCCTCTACCTCAGATGGGAGAAGTAGGGCATCCCTGACCTCATCTAAGCCCAGGAAAAGGGGTTTCACCAAACTCCCTAGAAAAATTGGTAGGTGTCTGCTAAGACTGGTGATCACAGTGACACGGGTGTGTAGCCCACCTGGAAATCTTAAGGAAATTGACATTTGACCCAACACTCTGATAGAAAGCATGAAAAGATGTCTGTGCTGGGATTGGGCTGTTTACCCAAAGTTTATGGGGGCAAAGGATGAAGCTGATGTGGACTATGTGCAAAATGGAACCAGTGTGGGCTGAATTCAGATCCAGTCCAAGAGGGCTGCCTGAGGGGACAGATGACAGCAATAGGCTGTCTCACTGGCTCCCAAGGCTGCAGAAGGCTCATCCGTAGTCAGCCAGAGGGATCCACAGGTGTAAGGTCCCAGGGCTGGGGTATGGAGTGGGAAAGCAGGTAGTGGAGGAGCCCAGGAATGAGCCCCAAAGAGGAGGGCAGCTCCTAACACCTGTCAGACTTGGGAAACACAGCACCAGCTCGCCCCAGTATTCCTTAGCGCTTCAACCAAGTAGGGATCCCAAATTCAGGCTGGCCTGAAGCACAAAGAGTAATAAATGTGAGACAAAGAAAAAGAGGCCAACTTCCTCTGATTCTACTGAATGAAGGCAACGGGCTCGTGTTAGACCTGAACTGGGAAAGGAGAAGAATTGTGAGATGAAATGAAAATCACACGTTAGTTACTAACTTTGCACCAGTTATATTAATTAGTGACCAGAGGCCTGTTATGACTTAGAAGTGATCAGAAGGTTTTGAGATTTGCTTTATATTTCCTCCAGGGAAACAAATTAGAAGCACAGTGAATTTTCCCAATTTATACTCTATGAGGTCCGCTTTTCAGCCAAATAGTCGCATTTTATTCCTTCAAGGAATTCAAGACTCTCTTTTCCCCAATGCCTTTAATAAATAGAACAAATGGACCCTGTAACTGATCGTTTAGACTAATTGAAGTAAAATTCGCTGGGCCAGGAAAGTCCTTTTCAAGGACACGCTTGATGCCTACCAGAATAAAAGCCTTAATAATTCTTCATACATCAAATTACAGATTTTTAAGTAAATCAACAAAAGGCACTCTAAGAGCTTTGGTTTTTACCCTTGCATAAAACCAAATATCTCCTTTGGCAATGTTTGTGTATATAAATGGTTGTTGCTTGTTGATGTTTAAAAACACAAAATTGGGAGAAAATAGGCATGTTCATTTCCTTAACTACTTTTTAGATCAAGTCCAGCAAGGATGAAATGAAGAAAGGGCATATTCAGTTAAACGAGCTCCAGGCTCCATCAGGTTCCCTGCTCTGAGTCTCTTCCCTGGCAGTTAATTCCCTGCCACACATATAAATTAAAGGCAAAGGTTTGGGGGGGAACCACTCATGGGAGAATTTTCCACAAAGCCTCCCTGAGGTAGGAAGAATATGTTACAAGAACTAAAATAAGTCCTAACAACTAAGACCCAGGGAGGGAAGTTACAGAGGTCCCAGTGACTCTATCACTTAGCCCACGGAGAGCTGTGGAGGCTTTGATCTTTACCCCAGGATCAATGGCCTATGGAGGAATATTTGGAGAGGGGAATGAAAAAGGTATTTTTAATAACTGTGAGTCACACGTTGTCCAATTCAGTCTTGGAAAGCTATCACTTTCTTTCTGACCTTAGCACATTAAAATACAAACACCTAATTCTTAGATTACAAGCAATCAGTAGAATTTTATTTGATAGAAACATGCATGGTACAAATAAAACCCATGAAGGAAAATTTAAAGAAAACACACACATTTCTCCAATTGGCTGAGTTTCTTGAAAGAATGGTTTTATAATTAAAAATAAATCTTCTCTATAAAAATATAGCTTCTAGAAGGAAGAACAATTGAGCAATAATATAAAATAGTATATTGCATTACAACCCATAGTCTAAAATAAATATTGATGAAATTATACTGACATAAATAAATGATTGACTAAATGCATAAATGGGAGAGAATAGACAAATTTCCCAGGCAGAAAATTTCAAATAACTTATGTACATATTTCATTATTAAAGAAGAGGAGCAGACTCCCTCAAGTATGGACCGTGTATATGAACTTACTTCTGAAGAATACAGTTTGGAAAAGTGTGCAAGACAGGTAAGGAAGAACTTTACAGTGGAGAAACTTGCAAATAACACCTCACCCTGGTCAAGGTCATAAATCGGGGTGGTGCCTGTGACTCAGTGGGTGGGGCACTGGCCCCATATACCACGAGTGGCGGGTTCAAACCTGGCCCTGGCCAAATTGCAACAAAAAAATAGCCAGGCATTGTGGCGGGCGCCTAAAGTCCCAGCTACTCGGGAGGCTGAGGCAAGAGAATCTCCTAAGCCCAGGAATTGGAGGTTGCTGTGAGCTGTGATGCCACAGCACTCTACCGAGGGCAATAAAGTAAAGTTTTTTTGTTATCTACAAAAAAACAAAACAAAATAGTCATAAGTCATGACAATTCTTGATGTGACATGATAAGAATGGCATTTCACCTTTGTGGTCTTCCTCACCAAAAACATACAATCCAAATCACCTAAAAGCACAAGAGAAATCTCAGTTGAGGGACATTTAACAAAATGCCCCACTAGCACTTCTCAGGAAAACAATTTTTACGACTATCAAGGTCATCAAAAACAAGAAAAGTCTGAGAAACTCATGACAATAAAATGCAAAGTGTCATTCTAGATGGAATGCTGGCATAAGAAAGGGTCATAAAGTATGGACTTCAGTTAATAATAATGTATGAGTAGTTGTAAAGTCTGAATAATAATCTACTCATAATTCCAGTACACCATACTAATGTAAGACATTACTAATGGGGGAAACTGATTCCAGGTTAGATAGGAAATCTCCCTCTTCCCAATTTAGCAGTCTAAAACTATCTTCTCAATTTAGAACAGTCTAAAACCATTCTAAAATTAAAGGCATATTTAAATACACACATATTTTCTAAAAGTAAACTATGAAATATAAATTATTTTCTGAATAGAAACTACAATGAAATTAACCCATTTTTTGTTTTTGCTTTGTTTTTTGAGACAGAGTCTCAACCTGTTGCCCTGGTAGACTTCCATGGCATCATAGCTCACAGTAATCTCCAATTCAGGCTCAAGCGATCCTCTTGCCTCAGTTTTTCTGTTTTTACTAGACACAGGCTTCTACTTTGGCTCAGGTTGGTCTCAAACTTGTGAGCTCAAGCAATCTGCTTGCCTGTCTCCCAGAGTGCTAGTATTACAGGCGTGAGCCACCACACATGACCAAATTAATCCATTTTAGTTATTATCTACACCACTGATTTTCAACCGGGGTGCCATGAGAGGATCTTTGATGTGCTACAAAAATTTTTTAAGACCACTAATTAAATTATTTTCAAAAGAAGTTCATAGCACAATAAGCACATCCTTTTTTTTTTTTTTGATCAACATAATTTCAGTGTACCATGGAAGTTTAACTATAGGTTAACGTGCAACATCAGATTAAACAGATGGAAAAACACCGGTCAACACCCACAGCCTGTGAAGGTCCTGCAGCCCAGACAGCTTTCCTCTGCCTGTCTTGGTTTGCACAGACCAAGGGTCCTTAATGACCTGGCTCTCAGCAACAAATTGCATGCCCTTCCCCTGAGGGCAAAATAGCAGGCATGTCCCCAGGAGGAGAGGTAGAGGCTGGGCTGCCACTGACCTCTACTGAGTCTTTGCAGGAACTGGCAGAACGTGCCTCTTGCAGGTGTGCGCAGCCACCTTGTGAAGTTGTTCTGCTTTGTGGAGGAGGCTGGGCCTGGATGTCAGCCACAACTTGCCCTCTCATCCCAGCACAAATTGCCATGAAAGTCACTGCAGTGTCCACAGAGGACACAGGACAGCAGGCAATAGACTGCTGCTGGGTGATTCCGGAGCCAGAGGACTGGGCCTGACTGACCGAAACAAACCACTAAGTCAGAAATCTCTAGTGTCATATGGTTGATTTTAAATTTCAATGAGCAGATGTGGAGTTGGGGCAGAGCGTGGACAAGGTGGGATAACTGGAAGTGTATTTATTTAGTGTTTCAGTTGACTTTAACTTACACTTAATATTTCTTCACATTTGGTCAGGAGGAAATTACTTCCATAAATAAAAAAAGCACAACTCATCAATTTCTTTATTTTTTTCTTTCTTTTTTTTTTTTTTTGTAGTATCACAAGCAGGAAGGATGAAGAGTCAGATTCAAGTTCTAACTCCAACAGGTTGTTGGGCAACCTGCAGTGGAGCAAAATTTGAAGGCCTCATTTTTTAAACTAAGAGTTTGAACCCAATAGCCCAAGTCCCTAACTTTTCATAATTCCTTTATAGAACATACATTTCTATACCACATCACTGTTAAGGAAGAACTGTTCCTGTGTGCATCTTAGCTTTAGAATTTTCTTTCTTATTTCCCCAGAGAACACTAAATAATTTTAATTATTATTTCCTATGACTTCCCTTTGCTGCATACTCTTTTATTACAGAAAAACAGAATCACAATAAGTTATACCAACTACTTTTAAGAGCTCTGCCTTTCTCACTATGAATTGAACTTAGAAAATAATAGCCTATCCTAAAGGAGTATCTTTTGCATACCACTTCTTTGAAAATAAATAGTTGTCAGCAAATATGTGTGGAAATTAGATGAAAACTTGAGAAAGGAATGGAAACATGAAAGAAGTGGGTTGCAGGAGAAAGGACGCTTTGGATTGGGAAGTAGGACCTCAGGGTTCTGTCTAAGGTTCTCTATTCTTCCTTATATTTCTTTAGAGTCTCGCTTTGTCACCCAGACTGAAGTGCAGTGGCAAAATCATAGCTCACTGCAGTCTCAAACTCTTCAAATGATCTTCCTGCCTCAGCCATTCAAATAGCTGAGACTATAGGCATGCACCACTGAACCTGGTTAATTATTTTATTTTGTAGCTAGGGACTCACTATGTTGCCCAGGCTAGTTTTGAACTCCTGGATACAAACTACGGTCCTGCTTCAGCGTCCCAAAGTGCTGAGGTTACAGATGTGAGCCACCATGCCCGGCCCAGGTTCTCTAGGCTTACCCAGGCACAAAACCTTAATGCTATCATTTGAATGTTTGTTCCCTCCAAAACTCATGTTGAAATTTAATTGCCATCGTTACACTACTAAGAGGTGGGACTCCTGAGAGGTGATTAGGCTGTGAGAGTTCACCTTCCTGAGTGTGATAAGTGTCATTACAAATGCACCAATTCAGCCCCTTTTGCCTCTTGGTTCCTCCACCTTCCATCATGTGATGACACATCCACGAGGTCCTCCCCAGATGCCAGCACCTTGATCTGGGACTTCCCAGCCCCAGAACTGAGAGTTAATGAATTTCTGTTCACTAAAAACTACCCAGACTCAGTTATTTTGTTATAGCAGTAAATATAAACTAAGACACTTAGATAAATGAATTAATCTCTTTGAGTCTCTGTATCCTCATCTATAAAATTAAAGGCTTACGTTAAAATAACATTTCAGGATTATTCCCCTTATAAAATTCTACTTTGGAAAAAGTTTTAAGGGGCGGTGCCGGTGGCTCAATGGGGAGTAGGGCACTGGCTCCATATGCTGGAGGTGGTGGGTTCAAACCCAGCCCCGGCCAAAAAAAAAAAGTTTTAACAAATATATGGTTTTGAAAGAAAGATTAAGATCTAAGCATGGTGGATCATGCTTGTAGTCCCAGGTATTCAGGAGGCAGAGGCAGAAGTATCATTCACGCCCAGGAGTTGCAATGAGGTATGATTGCACCACTGCACTCCAGCCTGGAAGACAGAGTAAGATTCCATCTCTAAATTAAAAAAAAAAAAAAAATATATATATATATATATATATATATATATATATATAATAAAGCCAAAAGGAAAAAAGATTGAGTTTCTTCAGTATTTGCATTCTACAAGGACAAACAAAATCTGAATATTTAAGAGCCACTTGCATTTCATAATTTTTCTACAAGATTTGATTTAAAACCGGTTAAAAACTGAGACAATTTCTAGTGGGTAGTTTCTACAATACTGTGATTATATGGATCAAGTAACAAAAACACTTTCAAGACTGGAGGTGGTCAGAAGCTGAGGTTGGGCAGGCGGTGATTTTTGACACTGAAAGCTCTCCTGGGACACGCTGAACGGACTGGGCGTCAAGATCAATGACTTCCCACCAGAAACTGCCCCTCATCTGAAGTATAGGCTTCACCTCTTTGGAAGAAAATAAACCAAACTTAAACACTTTTAAAGTTCAGTGGTTTTTCAAATCTAGGTGCACCTTGGAAACATGAGAGGAATTTTGAAATAATAGCTCTGCCCAGATGTGCCCTACCCCACACCAATGAAACCAGAATCTTGCAGGAGTTAGCCACAGGTATTTTTTTTTTAACTCCCCTGAGTAATTTTGATGTGCTGCAAGTTGTGGGTTAAATAATGATGAAATGTGAGGAAAAAGAAGTGATAAGAACTGCCCAAGCTCAAAAAAAGAAAAAGGACACGTTTTATTTAGCAACCTGCAAGTGGATGGGGTTGTGCCTGCTACTTACTCCACACTGGGTACTCTGCACACAGCCCGGAAATGCGCTCACCTGTGAGAATTGGCATGACCATGAAATAAAGAATTTAAAAACAAGGTGATTTTCTGAAGAAGATAAAAACTTCTTTTAAATATTTAGCCAGGAACTAATTGTATCTTGGGAAGGTAAGTGTCAGGATATGGATTTCATGGTTAATCACCTGTCGTCACTTGTGTCCTCTGAATTCAGCTGCCCTCTGTGCCCCTACTGTGAATTCTGATCCTCACATCCACATTCTCGCGTGAACAAATCTAATCAGCCCCTTGCTCTTTAGATAAGCGACACTCAGCATATGAGTCCAATAAAATACCTGACTTACTTCTTCTTCTCAATTTCCATCCCCACAATCTACCCCAGACACTTATTTGGGACTAGTTTGAAAAAACACAGACAATACCTTAGATCTGGACATGCCTCCCTCTGGCCTTTTTACTCTCACAGCTGGCTTCCACATAAGCCTGGATTAACCTCTGTTCACTGTTCACATCTCCCAAATATCACTGTGGATGTTTTTGTCTATCACATAGACCCTGAATACCCACTTGCCCATCCCATCAATCAACTTCTTATTTCTCCCTATGAAAAATTCCTTCTCCAACCACGCCAGTCTGTACCCCATCTTCTGAACACATTTCATCCCTACATCTGGGTGAGGACACATTGCTGTTTCTCTGATAATTAACAGTCCCTAGCACCCACATCCTCCATATTCACGTTAGCTGTCCACCAATCTTGCCAGCCCTAATCTATTCGCACTGTGGGCAGAGAGCAGACAGCTTCTGCTTTGGTTATCTCTCATCATAAAATTGCTACAAGAACCATTGGTCTTGTCGCACAGATCCCTTCCACCCTGAACTGAATTCCCAGCCTCCTTTTCCAATACTTCAGTCTATGATTTCTGACTCTTACGCCAGCCTCTTTCAACCAGGTGCTACGTCCCCAGTCTATCCGCTCTCTGCCCCTTTGTCCACCAGGTCTGCAACTGATGTTTCTGATTCCTACTGACCCAGCCTCTTCCTTCAAAGTCGCTTTACCTATTCTTCCTGGCTGCAAAGTCCTGAACCTTTCTACTAGTTATCCAAACTTCCCCTTACATCCTTCACTCTGCCTCCCTTCTGGGATTTAAGGTTCTTTCATGTCCATTCTTACAAGTAAGATACTTCCTGACCACAACTCTTGCTGACCAGATTACAACAATTTAGCGTATCTTCCAGTTAGCCCAGAACCCCAGGCCCAGCTCTCTTGGCCTGCCCAACACCATCTTTTGCAGGTGATTTTGTTTCTTTATGCCCACTGCTCTAAGTTGTAACCTCCAATACTGTTTCTACTTATGAGTATCGGTGGAGTGTCCATAATCCAAAATTCCAAAATCCAAAATGCTCCAACCTGCGTTTATCTCCATCAAGGAGTGCATTTGTTGTTTTAGGTACATTTTTTCCATGTGACAGACTGTTTCCCTTTTAATGTCTACTTGTCCTAACTCCGTCTGGACCCTCTCCTGCCACCTCAGTCCTTGCCCAGCCTAAGGAGTAATCCTGCAGACAAACTCTGAAGTTTGACCTTGCTCAAAATCCAAAGGCAGACACCCTGATCACCCCCAGACTTCTACAGATTAAAGTGTGTGGTGAAAGGTAAAAAGAACCCAGACTTCCTAATACTGTGCAGATACCAGCGAAGAATCTGTCACGAGCACAAGCTACTCACAACTTTAGATATTAGAGGAAGACACGATGAAGTGTCATGACCCATCCAGGACTGATTTGTCCCCAGTGATTTAAATAATGCCACCCATGGTTAGCATAAGTGCCTTGCGCAAGGACAGAAAAGTTAACAAGACAACTTAACTCCAAACAAAATGTCAAAGTTATTCATTAGCACAGAACAACCCTGGGTCCCACCACCAGCCTTCCTTTTTTGCTATGCTCCCCAGAAGGGCACTTTTCAACGTGACCAAGGAAAGCTTTTGGAAGTAGAGCAACAAGTGAAATTGAATGACATTCTGTGTCTCTGGTTGTAAGAAAATTTTACCATCTAGATTCAGTCCAAATTCATTGCAAAGTGAATCAAAATTGACCAAACCCTTCCAGACTCGTTCTTTAACTCCCCAAAGGCAAGCTCCTTAGAACAACCCCCCACTTCATTTAACCTATTCCAAGTCAACAAATCCTTATCGGGAATTTATTTCATTTAAAGCATTGTATCCCAATCTGTTCCTCAGTCTTCTTTGAGCAAGCTTTTCCTTTACTAAGGATATTAGGTATCAGTGAATCACTGCCTGAGCCCGTAACGTTACGTAATAATCCAATAGGGAAGCTCACCCATAACTCTTGACCTAGAGATTAATGTTCCAACTGCAACCTCCACATCCCTATCACTTGCCAAATGAGGGGTTATTAAAATAAATAACTGGAGCGGGGCACCAAGAAGGCAGCCTAGAAGCAGCCTGCACGACAGTGCTCTCATGGATGGGTCAAAAGTAGCAAATGATCTCCCGCCACCTTTGGACCAGTAGCCTAAGCAAGAGCACTGGGAAGCCACAGAGAGGAGACAGGAAGGAAGTGAAGAAGACAGAAGTGGGACGACCTGCTCAGCAGGACCAGTGGTACTTCAGGAATATGCCCACAAGTGGGGAAAGGACAGAGGAAGGAATCCCAGGCTCCACACCTCCCCTGAGGATACTGCAGCTAGAGAGAGTGCCACCACTGCAGCAGGCCTCTGGGCTAACACAGAAACACCTGGATGCCGTGTTGCTGTGTTGCTCTGGAGAGGAGTGCGGCTGGCTTGTGAACCCTGGGCACTGTGGCTGGTACCACTGTGACAGCACAACACCAGAATGCACCTTCTGCCCAGGGGCCAGAGCTGTAACTGCTGCCTGCCCTTTTCTCCTGCTGGATGGAGAGGGGATGTGGAGTCCCAGTGCAGGCAGGTGACATGCACCCCTATCACTTCTGCCCCTGGGGGATCTGGGCAAAGCAAGAGATCACAGGCTTGGCATCCAGAGCTGTGGCCTGCTGATCACGCTCAACTGCCCCTAACGCAGGCCTGGGCAGAGCACGCCTGCTGTCAGGGCAGCTGGACCACTGCCTCTGCCAGCTGGGAGCAAAAGCCAGTGTGGCTTCCACCCTTGGATCTGGGTGGACCCCACGCCATGGACCCTTAATGCCCACACAGATGCCTGTGTGCCACACCTCTCATGCACCCTGCCCTTCCCTCACACGGCATCGCAGCTGCCTTGGCCTTTGTGGGGTGGGGGGAGACACAGCAGAGCAGCAGTGTTGAAGGTCCACCCTGTACAGGTCAGGTTTCCAGAGCAGGACCCAGGCACACCATCCAGGGACCCATCCCTATCTTCACTGCACAACAGAAGTCTCAGCAGAGGAAAACAGGTATACTGTATTTGCTACTTATTTTGAGCTGAGAGAAGAGGCCCCAGAGGAGAAGGAACCAGCATAAGAACTTTGGCAACATGAAAAACAGCCTGCCTGACACCCTCAAAGGATCACAACAACTCTCCAGCATTGCACTCCAACTAAAAGAAATTGTTGAATTGTCAGATACAGAATTCAGAATGTGGAAGGCAAGTAGGATCAATGGGATTGATGAGAAAGTTGAAAAACACCACCAAGAAAACCAAAAAAATAATTCAGGACAGGAAAAATTCACTAAGGAAATAAATAAGAAAAAATATGACAGAACTCCTGGACATGGAGGGTCATCTAAGGAATTTCAATACACAGCAGAAAGTTTTAACAGACTAGACCAAGCAGAAGAAAGAATTCCAGAGCTTGAAGACAAGGATTTCAAGGTAATCATCAGTAGAAAAATATAGAAAAAAGAACAAATAAAAATGAATCATAACTGCAAGAAATATGGGATTCTGCAAAGCAAGTTAATACAAAAATCATAAGTGTCCCTGAAGGAAAAGCAATGAGCCTGGAAAATGATTAGAGAGGATATCCTCCCTGGTATCACTAGAGGCTTAGATATCCAGGTGCAAGGTGGTCACTGAACACTGGGAGATTCATAGAAAACAGAACACAGGAAGACATTTATTCACCAGCCTGGCCAAAGTCAACAAAAAGAAGAAAATTCTAGGGGGGGCGGAGCAAGATGGCGGACAAGTAACAGCTTCCTTGCGGCTGGGCACAGTGAGACTGGGGAGAGAGGACTTCGGGCATCTCTGCCAGGCGGGATCTGCCCAGAAACTTCCCTTTGGGGACACATGGAGACAGCGTGAGGCTTCTGGACACCCTGAGGAAGGCTAAAGCGGCGGAGATTGGGCAAGTGGTTGCGTCTGTTCATTCAGTCTGATCCTGTCGGTGGCTGTGGGTGGGGCAGCAGTGGGACTGCAGGCTGGGAAGGGCCTTGCCTGTGAGCCGTTTAGGTTTCTTTTGGACTTGGCACTTGGTTGAACTGCCTTGGGAGAACCTGGGCAGGAGTGTGGGGTTTTTTTTAGTGGTGCCTGGGGCCCCAGACTGGGCCACCAAGCCAAATGGAGCTGCCAGTGTTTGGTGGGGGCTGTGTGGAGCCATTGTGGGAGA
>CAUYON010124107.1:0-20445 GCA_963573935.1 Arctocebus calabarensis | reverse complement strand
CATACATAGTTCAGGGATATAAAGTACGAGCATAAGAGTTGGGTAAGTTTCTAAGGAACTCAGGACTTTCCACCAGAGGGTATTGCACCAGGGGCTTCTTTAAATTATACCCCTCCCTTCCTTCTGTATGCTTATCTCTTCCTCCAGAATTTAGCTCCTCCGCTCTTGTGGGGGCTGGGGCTAAGACACAAAACACTTCCCCTTTGAAGGGTAAAAGGTTTGATATATTCTTTAAATCTATGGGTTGGGGGATTAGTAGCAGGGATAGGGGGCTTGGTGCAGGGACAGGGGGCTTGGTTATTACAGGATCCTGACTCGGGTTGACATTCAGGTTCCCAGGACCCAGCAGGGCATTACATAGACTCAGATGTACTTGGGTTTGTTGTCAGACACAAGACAGGAGGCACTGTTGGTACCCCTTAGGGGGTACCTGGATGCAGTTCCAGAGCGTGCCCAGCCCACAGGAACAAACTGGGGATAAGGATGGGATTCAGTGGGAGGACCTGGCCAGCAGGGGAGACCTTATACACAGTAGGAGATGTGCCTTGCACTCACCCATGGGAAAGAACATCCCTACTCTAAAAGAGGAGCTTTCGGTTACCAGAGATACTGCTGGCAAATGCCAAGACCTCTGTCTCCCAGGGAGCTGTTGCATAGTCCAGGTCAAGGTCCCCAGGGTGTGAGTGCCTGAGGAACGGGTTGTTTTCACAATACACTTGGCAAAAGCTGTGTTGCTCATTGGCTGAACCCATGATGACGTTTCTAGTTAAACAGTACCAGAAGAAGGAGAGCGCCTGGGTTTCCCTCCTGCGAGAAAGGCTTGGAACATTATTTGCTGTTTCTCCCCAGGGTCCAAGCTTTTGGACTTCACAATCCTTCTTGGTTCAGGTCTCTTTGTCCCTTTGGGTAAAAAAATGGCAGAAGCAGCATGAATCGTAAAAAGCAGAAACACCCATCCATTTGTCCACAGACAGAGGGGCACACACAGTGTGTGGTGTGTCTGTCCCTGGGTACTGTTTGACAGTAGAAAGGAATAAAGTTCTGGTACATGCAAGGGCGTGGGTGAACCCTGAACATGCTGTGCTAAGGAAGCCAGCCACAGAGACCACGTACAGTGTGATTCCATTTACATGAGATGCCCGGAGTAGGCAAATCCATAGAGACAGGAGAATCCGTGGTCATCGGGGGCTGCAGGGATGGGGAATTTGGAGTAACCTTGAAGGGGCCTGGAGGTCTCTTTGGCAGTGATGAAAAAGTTCTGGAATTAGCTGGTGTTGATGGTTGTAAAACCTGGTGAACGCATTAGAGCCTGCTGTATTGGGTACTTTGAAAGGGTGAGTTTTATGGTGTGTTAATTATATCTCATTTTTAAAAAACCACCCCCTTCAACAAAAAGTGACTAGGGTGTGAGTGCTCTCCTGAGAGGGTGAGCAGGGCTGGAGGCGTGGGGGGCACTTTGGTGCCTTGGCTGGTAGGGGAGTTTCCTGTTTAGGAATCTATTCAAATTCTTCAGGGGACCTGCAGTCCCAGCTCCCACGAGCAGCAGCCTCTTCTGAGTAAGACCAGACGTAGGGTTTTTTGTGTAGGGTTTTATGTTGAAACTGGAGTCCACTCTCCAGACTGCAGGCAATTTGGTGTAACATTCTCTGTTACAGGTGCTTTTGTACATGTGGCTTCCTGACTTCTGTCACAAGTTTGTGCCTGGCTACGTAGGGGGTATCCAGGAGGGGGCTGTGACACCTGCAGGTAAGCCCCCCTTCCTTCCTTCAGCTTTCCCCCAGGGGCTGCCCTCTCCATGCCACTTCCATCCTAAGGCTTCTCACAAAATAAAAATGAGTTTAGCCTGTGCCAGGCCTCAAAAGGATTGAGGGGAGCTGTGGCCATCCCAGATACAAGGCTAAATGTCACTTTCCTCCATAAGAAGCCACTGATGGGCTCTGGCCCCTTCCCTGTTCCCATGGTAGGTAATGTGATCAACCTACAGGGCAGTTTCCTGAAAGATCACTGTGCCCAGCCCCAGTGCCACCCGTGTCCACTGGGAGGCCTTGTCAGTGCATCCTTCGCCATTGCTGAGAACCTGTGAAGAGTCCAGCCTCATGCTGTGTGAGGTGCAGACTGGAACGCTATCCTGTCCCTGCCCACGGGGTCCTCCCAGTCTAGTGGGGGGACTGAGACTCTCCCTAATTTTCCTATGGGGATCATGGCCTTCTCCACCTGCTTCTGCCACTCAGACCCACCCTCCCTGACAAACCGCACACCCATCACTCGGCCTGTGTTCACTCGAGGAAACTTAGAACCTGGGGACTAGAGTCACCTCTTTGTCCTCCTCCAAGGACTTAGTGGGAACAGTTGGTTCCTCAGCCACCTGTGTGAGAGATGGTATTGGCCTTTTGTCCTTGAATCTGGGATTGGTGCAGATGCTGACCAGCCTTTGTAGGGACAATGCTGGGGCACTGGACAAGGGCCTGGGCAGCAGCAAAGGCCCAGGAAGCAGTTGGGCCCCTCCAGGTGTGTGACCGCCCATCCAAGTCCCTTGATGTGGGTCAGGGAAATGCTCGACTTCTGCATCTCCCCTCTGCAGGGGTCGTGAACAAGTATGAAATCAATGGGCTGCAGGCCTGGCTCATTACGCACCTGCTCTGGTTTGCCAACTCCCACCTCCTGTTCTGGTTCTCGCCCACCATCATCTTTGACAACTGGATCCCGCTGCTGTGGTGTGCCAACATCCTCGGCTATGCTGTGTCTACTTTCGCAATGATCAAGGGCTACTTCTTTCCCACTAGTGCCCAAGACTGGTACGTTCTTAGTAGAGGCTGTGCCTGATGTGGGAAGTGCTATTCCTGCCCCACGCTTGTTTCTGCTGCCCTGGCTGGGAGGCTGGAGAGTCCTGAGGATGGAGAAACCTCGGAGGGAGAGGGGAATGGAGCCTTTTTGATCCTGGGGAGCATCCTTTCTGAACGTCTGGAGACCTCTCTGGCCTTAGGAAGAATGCAGCTGACGGTGACTGAGTCATGGCCTGTAGGGCCGTCTTGGGAGCAGGGAAGCTGGAAAGATAACTGCTGGCTGGAGGCAAAGGCAGCCCATTCACTGCCTTTTTCTTTGGAGCAGTGAGTGTGGCCTGAAAGAATTTTAGTGAAGGGTCTTGTTTTCTTACTGGCTTTAAGGTAACAGCTTCCCAGGAAAGCCATTTTGGTCGGTACCCATTCTTACGTAGCTTAGGCTGGACAGTGGTCAGACATTCGTCTACGCCTGCCATCCATCTGCCCATCAATTCATCCAGTACCCATCCATCCATCTGTCTATTCATCTACTTGCCCATCTATCTCCCTACCTATCCATGTACCTGCTCATCCATCTATCTTATTCATCCATCCATCTGTGCCATCTACCTGCCCACCCTTCCTTCCTTCCTTCCATCCATCCATCCATCCATCCATCCATCTCCCCGTCCTCATCCCTCCATCCATCTCCCCATCCATTCATCCATCTGCACACTTACCTTCATCCATCCATCTACCCACTCATCTACCCACCCATTTCCCCATCTATCTGTCCTCCTACTCACCCTTCTGTCCACCCATCAATCCACCCACAGATGTTTAGTGATTTTCTTATAGACAGTTGTAGGCAGTGGAGCTTGCAGTTTAGTCCTAAAGACTCAAAGTATATTTCCTCTATTACACCTAGGCTCTTGGGAAATGTCTTTGGAGGATGACACTTTCTAGCTTGTTTGTTATCAAATAAAGGGGCTGACCTCTCCCCTTGGCTTGTGGGAGCCTTGTAATCACATCAGTGTTAGACCATGTGTTTTGCTTATGTCTCTTTAGCCTAACTGAAGGAACTGGACTTGAAAATAGGATTTTCTAATCCAGAAATCCCTATGTGTATACTGCAAGCACAAGGCTTTGGACAGGATGCTTTTTTCCATTCTGTACTTTGGCATAATTTATAACATGGAGCCACGAGGGGCCCAGATGCCCTGAGGCTACTTTACACCATGTATGTGGCTCTAGCAGCACGTTTAGCCCCACAGAGCCAGCTCTCCAGCTCCCTGTGTCACGTGTGGCACCCGAAGTCTCCCTCCTTCCCAGGAGTAGAGTGGTATCCTGAGTGCTCACATCTAAGGATATCTCTGTTGACCACAGCTGAATAGAAAGCAAGAAAAAATTAGGGTATTGGGGAGCCAGCCATGTGGGTCCTGGTGGCTCACGCAAGCTGTCCGGACCCCAGGCTTTGCTAAGCATGTGTGTGCTGTGAGATGTGCTTACCCACTGAATATGTCTTTGATTTATATTTTTAGCAAATTCACGGGCAATTTCTTTTACAACTACATGATGGGCATTGAGTTTAACCCCCGAATTGGGAAGTGGTTTGACTTCAAGCTGTTTTTTAACGGGCGCCCCGGGATTGTTGCCTGGACCCTCATCAACCTGTCCTTTGCGGCTAAGCAGCAGGAGCTCTACGGCCACGTGACCAACTCCATGGTGTTGGTCAATGTCCTGCAGGTACCTGTTGGGAACAAACGAGTAGGAGCACTGGCACTTGCTGGGCCCTGAGAAAATCCAAAAGCCACCTGGCCTGGGAAGGTCTCGTAAGGGGTGGCACTCGGGGGGGATCTGGGGTGAGTAGGCATTGACCTAGTATGGTGGAGGCAGGAGGGGGTGTTCCAGGTGGAAGGAACGGCCCATGCAGAGTCCCTGTTGTAGGAGACTGAGAAACATCCTGAGTCCTAAGCAGAGCGTGTTCAGGAGCTCAGAGCCAGGTGGGGCTGGAGATGGATAGATGCGTTGTCTGGGCTCTGTGGGCCTCATGGAATCATTATCTTGAAAGCAGCAAGGCTCTGCACACATGTGCTGAGCAGGGGTGGAGGGCGGCGGGGATCAGGTGTGTTTAGAAGGCCCCCATGGAGCTGAGGGGAGAGCGGGGTGTAAGGGAAGGGTGGAAGGGCCCTGTGTGGGTGAAGAAGGCCCTGGGCATCTCTGGGGTGGCAAGGACAAAAGGGTTGGTGGGATGGGGGTGAATGTACCCCTTTCTTCTACAGGCTCCATTCCAGGCACCAAGAGCTTGGCCTGGATGTAAGAGCTCAGAGCCATGGGCTTAGGGGAGTAAGGATAAAGACTCCTGTATTCCCCACTACCCTCGGGCCCCCCCATGTGCTGGGCATGGCAGGAAGCTCCCATCTGTGCTCCAGGAGAGCAGGGTTGGTCAGTGGCTGCCCCGTCTTACAGGCCATCTATGTGCTGGACTTCTTCTGGAATGAGGCCTGGTACCTGAAAACCATGGACATCTGCCATGACCACTTTGGGTGGTACCTGGGCTGGGGAGACTGCGTCTGGCTGCCATACCTGTACACACTGCAGGTGAGGAGGGGGCAGGGCGGGGGGAGCCGGTCAGGAGGCAGGCCTCTGCAATTCAGTCCTTAGGTGACCCAGTAGACACAGGCCACGGGCCAGGGTTTGTAGCTCACCTGGGAGCAGCTTTTGATCCAGGGGTGTGCTAGGTGCCCATGCGAGGCAGATGCTTAGGAACCCTAACAGGTGGAGGCCAACCCAGAAAGGGCGCGTCCCAGGGCACTGGCTTAGTGGGCAGCACGATGGAGTCAGCCAGGATTGGAGAGAGCATTCAGGTCATGGCCAGTGAGGTGCTGGGTGTTATAGCGAGTCCGTGGATGATGGTGGTGCAGGCTGAGCATGGGGAGCTCGCCTCCTGTACGAGGGCCCTGGATGAGCAGGCGCTAGCAGCAGAGTGCCCAGCCGAGGGGAAGAGCCCCGTGTTCTAGCCTCGCGCTCATACCAACTGTGGGTGCTCATTTCCCAGCCTGGCCTCTGCAGGCCTCTGGCTCTGTGAATCCGAAGCTGCAGCTCTCATTTCCGTAGCTCTTGCTGTGTGCCAGCCTTTGCTTTAGCCTCCGTGTGCATGTTACGTGTATGTACACATTTTTTCTATACCATAATGTATAGGTATTAGGGTTTTGGAATGAAGCCAAAAGAGAAGTAGAATCTATGTGTGTGTGTGTATAAGAGAAAGAACTTGCCTGGCAAATTCAGACTCTTCATGGCAGCCTGGGAGTGGAGGGAAATGCTGGTGTTGCTGGGTGTCGGAGGCATGCAATGGCAGAATCCTCTCTGTCTTTTAAGGCCATCAGGTGATTGGACGAGGCTCACCCACTTTGCGGAGGGCCGTCTGCTCCACTCAGTCTGCTGATTTAGTGTTCACTCCTCTAAAAATACCTTTCCTGATACTAATACTAAATACTAACAGTGTTTGACCAGACATCTGAGAATAGTGGTCTAGCCACGTTGGCACTCAAAACTGACCATCACAACATCACGTTCAAGTTATATTTCTTATGTTGCATATTCGATATTTTCCGTACATAAGATGTGAATGTGTGTGTGTACATACAGAGATAGCTAGGCAGGTGGGTTTATTCGTTGGAGGCCCACAGTAACTGTTGGGGTGGGTGCTTTTACGAAGAGGAAACAGAGGCATGCTGTGTGTCAGAGGCAGAGCCAGGCTTTGTCCAGGGCGGAGGCACCGCATGACTCTGTCCCTCTCGGCCCCCAGGGTCTGTACTTGGTCTACCACCCTGTGCAGCTCTCTCCTGCACATGCCACGGGCGTCCTGCTGCTGGGCCTGCTGGGCTACTATATCTTCCGCACGGCCAACCACCAGAAGGACCTGTTTCGGCGCACAGATGGCCGCTGCCTCATCTGGGGAAGGAAGCCCAAGGCCATCGAGTGCTCGTACATGTCTGCCGATGGCCAGAAGCACCACAGCAAGCTGCTGGTGTCGGGCTTTTGGGGCATGGCCCGCCACTTCAACTACACCGGCGACCTGATGGGCAGCCTGGCCTACTGCCTGGCCTGCGGGGGCGGCCACCTCCTGCCCTACTTCTACATCCTCTACATGGCCATCCTGCTGATCCACCGCTGCCTGCGGGACGAGCACCGCTGTGCCAACAAGTATGGCAAGGACTGGGAGCGCTACACCGCCGCCGTGCCCTACCGCCTGCTGCCGGGACTCTTCTAAGGGACCGTCCCCCAGGGCTGTAAAGAGCATATTCAGCCGGTAACGTGGGGGTGGGGGCCTAGCACCCCAGCTCCACCTTCTAGGAGCCTCAGTTTACTCATCTGTGAAATGGAAAGAACCTGGCACCTGGCAGGTGTCCAGTAACCAAGGATGCTTTTTTCTTTCCTCTTGTCCTAAGGGGAGTTCCAAGAGTTTACACCAACTGCCTTTTTATAAGCAGCAATTGATTTCTTCATTCAGTGTCCTTTAGTAGCCCTTTGGGGACAGAGTATTGTGAGCCTAAGCTGCTCCACTGCCCAAACTGGTATGTGATGCTTACCAGGATGTCTTTCAGCTCCCTATGACTACGACTGCACTCACTCCTGCTAAATAGAGTTGACATGGCATCCATAGGGTGCACTAGTCATCAGGGATCGCCTTTCAGCTCTGGCAGCCTTGGCCCATCTGCCCCTCTCAGAGCTGTCTCCTGCTTACATGTGAGTGTACAGACTCTGACTCCAGCCACCCAGAAAATGTCACCATCCGGGGGCCTCACCAGGCCTTTCCCGTGAGATGACCTGTATCCCAGGCTCAGAGAGGGAACCTCCTCGCGAGTGTTTTCTTCCCTCAACCCCAAGGCTTCTGTAAAACTCTTTTTAAAATCAGTATTCTTCTAGTAGAGTTAATCTTTACATTAAACTTGCCCTGTTAAAATAAATGACTCTGGTTTCTGTCTCCTGAGGGCTCTGAAGCCCGGAAGCATGTGATTAGCTGTGTGGGCACAGCATCAAAGTGTGGGCACCTGCCTGAGGATGCAGGTGAGAGTTACCACCTCCCTGCCCCCAGGTCAGCCCTGTTCTGGGGATATTTGGGGGCTGGGTGTGGGGAGTCTGTTCTATTTGCCAAAGGGAGGAAACCCTGCCTGTCCCCAACAAGCGAGCAGAGAAGCCAGGAAGACGGCGCCAGGTTTGTCTTTCACGTGAAAAACTAGCGAAGGAACCAGCAATGAGAAGGGCCAGGGCGGGAAGGCGAGGCAGCGGGTGCCAGCGTTGCTTCAAGTTGGAACTGGTTGACAGAATCAGCTGCCCGCCTAGCCTGACTACAGCCCTGATTTCCAAACGCTGGTGTCCACGCCACTCACTTGAGAACACAGCCCTAAAGGGTTCCAGGCAGCCGAGTTAAGTGATTTGATGTGGCCCTGGATGGTGCTGAGCAGAGCTGAACCCTCCTTTTCTTGCCAGATATTGAACAAATTAATTTTGGGGGGCTGGGGCATGGTGGTTGTAAGCTAAGATCTGGAGCCCCCGCCCACCTTTGAATTCTGTCTCCACTGTTTAATAGCTGTGTGGCCTTGAGGAGGTGACCTACCCTCGCGTACCTCGGCTTCTTCATTTGAAAAATGAACGTCATTGTTATTACTGTCCTACCTTGATGGGAGAAGGGCTTCCCTAACTGATTTTGTGGGAGAGCTCAAAGTTCAAATCTTGGGTCTGCCTCTTATCAATTGGCTGAGGGTTTTTCTTCCATTTGATTTGTTTCTGGTCTGGGCATCTCTGAGCAGGGCTGCAGGTTCCTCTTTTGGGTGCCCAGTAAATGTGAGACTGTGGCTGTTGCTGCCTTCCACGGCCATGCTCCCAGGTGAAGCCCACTCTTCCCTCTGCGGGGTAAGAGATGATTAGTGGGGTTTTTGTATTTTTCATAAGTTTTACTTGCTTATTTTTCAGTATCTCCTCTCAGGAGTGTGTAAGAGGTATTAGTTTTTCATAAAGAAGATTTCCCTATGCTAAGCAGGCTGGGAGGACAGTTGCCACATAGGCTTTTGTGTCACTGAGGCCACTTGGCCTTGGCATCACTGCTGTCACTTTGCGGGGAGGACAGTTCCAGGAGCGAGGCCAGCATGCACATCAGTCCACTCAGAGTGCTCTTGTCTGGAGGACACACTGCTGGACGTGGGTGTCACTCAGGCCTGGAGAGGGAAGACCAGCCCATGGCCCAGCCCAATTTTCTGGTCCAGAGGCCTCACTGAGTAGAACATTATGCACAAAATTAATATCTAAGTCTACCCCTAGCGTTTCTGTTATTGGGATGGGCGGGTTGTTTTCCCTACGGGCCTGCTCAGCTCACAGAGCCACACACCCCTTTACCAAACTCTGACCTCCAAAGCTGTTAAGAATTGTCTACAAAGTGTGTCCTGGGTGTTGCCTGGGAAACCCAGGTGCTGGGGAGCCAGACACGGGATGAGTTTGGCTTCCAGAAACTCAGTGGCCCACATCAGGCTATTTATTTACCCATGACCCCAGCACTGTAGCATGTGGGTGGGGGCTTGAGGTCTGCACAAGATCAGTGTGATCAGCAGGACACCCAAGGAAGCAGCAGGACGCTCTCAGGTCAGACCATTTCACCTGTCATGACTCCGGATACCTTCAGGAACTTGGAGACTCCTGTGCCCATTTGCAGCCGTGCCGCTGTCCTGAGATCCAAACCATGTCCATGGGCCTCTGACATATGGCCTTTCCTCAAAAATGCTCTCAGGTGACAGCAAGTTGGTACCAATAGTTGCTCGTCCCTGACTCCCCTCTGTCTCATCCCACTTGCAAATAAGGGCAGTGCTGCCAGTTGGACCTGTGACACACACCCCGGCCCTGACTGTTTCCTGTCACCACCATGGCACCCTGGTCCTGGCTTCTGTCCTTTCCCAGTGAGACCATTGCAAGAGCTGCCTGGCAAGGGCCTCCCTGCCTCCAGCAGCCTGTTCTCAGATCAGTAGCCAGACAACCCTGTTAAAATGCGGGTCAGATGCTCTCTTTCCACTGCCCAGAACTTTCCAAGGGCTGCTCATGTCACTCAGAATAAAAGCTAAGGTTGTTTCAAGGGCTTTGTACAGCCCTCCTCCTGCAGCCTTTCAGGCCTCTGCCGCTGCTTTCTCCCACGTGGACACAGTGAAAGCTGTGCTGTTCTCCTACCTGATCGTCTAGGGTCTTGAGGATGCTCCAACCTCGAGGCCTTTGCACGGGCCATTCTCTATGCCTGGATCCCTCTTCCTCCAGATGTCTTGGGGCACCCTCCACAGCACTTTTGAGACTTTGCTCAAATGCCACCTTCCCAGTGCGGCCTTCCTGACATTCATGCTTCAAGATCCCCTACTTTATTCTTCTTTTTTTTTTTTGAGATAGAGCCTCAAGCTGTCACCCTGGGTAGAGTGCTGTAGCATCACAGCTCACAGCAACCTCCAATTCCTAGGCTCTAGCAAGTCTCTTGCCTCCGCCTCCCAAGTACCTGGGACTACAGGTGTCCACCACAATGCCAGGCCATTTTTTGGTTGCAGCTGTCATTGTTGTTTGGCGGGCCTGGGCTGGATTCGAACCCGCCAGCTCAGGTGTACATGGCTGGCGCCTTAGCCCACGAAGCCATAGGCACCGAGCTGTTATTCTTCTGTCTTGAGCTTACACCCTGACTACAGAATAATATAAGCCCTGTGAGTGTACACTTTTGCTTGCTCTGGCCCTTGATGCACCCTCAGCCCCGAGCACACTGCCTGCCGCATGTCGGCTGCTAAATCTCCCGGCTCCTGCTGTGTGCAGGGCATGGAGGAGACCGCCGTGTGTGCTGACTTATCCTTGTAATGACTCTGTGTGGTCAGCACTGCTATTATCACCCCCATTTTATAGATGGAGTACAGTTAGTGAACCGCAGAGTTGGACTCAAACTCCACCTTGCCCTTAACCACCATTCTGCAGGGCACAGTCTGGTAGATCTCAGTAAGCTCTTAGGTAACTAGAAAAGGCCGTGTTGTCAAATATGGTTGGGTCAAATGAGAGGTTTTCCAAGGATGCTTTTCAAACTCTGGAGTGCAGCCAGCTCCAGGGCCATGAAATCATCCCTGGAAGGGCAAGATTATGAATCTACCACTGTGTTGTAAGTTACCCCAGATTTAATGGCTTACACCAACAGTAAACTTTCATCTTACACAACTTCTGAGGTTCAGGAATCCAGAAGCAGCTTGAGTACTGGCTGTAGCTTGGGATTGCTTGTGAGGTTGTAGGCAAGATGTCAGGGCTGCAGTCTCTCCCAAGGGTTTGAGAGGGGCTGAATGACCCACTTCCAAGGTAGCTGCTCTAATGTTTGACAAATTGGTGTTGGCTGTGGGCAGGAGGCCTCAGTTCCTTGCTGTGTGGTCCTCCCCACAGGGGCTGCTTGAGTGACCTCACAACATGGTGGCTGACTCTCCCCATGAGTGATCCAGGAGGTGAAGGCAGGCATGCAGTGTTCCCTGTGTCCCACCTTGGAAGTCATGTTCTGTCATTTTAACCCAATTCTGCTGGTTGCATGGGTTAACAGTATTAGGTCTCAGGAGTACAATTGTCTCCTCTCTGTACAGGAGGGTACAGCAGAGCCAAGACTTAGTCATTTTCTCCAGGATGTGAGAACACACGCCAGCGTCCTCACACTTCAAAGTGAAGCTGAGGGTTCTCCTCCTGGCAGACTCTTGTTGCCAGCCTCCTCTGTCTCTTTGATAGAATTCTAGCAGTCCTGAGTCCCCATGCTCCAGGTGTCAGAGTATTATAGGGTAGCACATTGGGAAGAAAAAGGGGGTTTCTCCATTCAGGTGCCCGCTGATGAGTGTGGACATCTGATGGCCTAGTGTTCACAGGGCTGGATTGGGATCTGGGTCCCTGAAGTAAAGACACAAGGATGGGAAAGGTGACTCCACTGAGTCCCTGATGTCCATGTTTCATTGGCAGAGACTGTGCCACCGTGCCTCTACGGGAGCCCACTTCCAGAAGGCCCAGTTACCTTCTGTCTGTGCAACCCCAGCTATCCAGGATGTGGAGTGTGTGACAGCTACACCCTGAGCTGTACCTGGGCTCATTGGGCACCATTGTTTCGACCAAAATGCTGGAGTGTCTGGGACACTTAGGTGATCTGCAGCTTGCTCTGTCCTTGCCTGGTCCTGGCCAGCTGACCTGGACCCTTCTTTGCCCTTGTTCCTCCCCCCAAGGCACTCCCACAAGCTCCCCCACTCAGGACTGAGGACAACAGCACCCCATATTTCAAGCTCTTTCTGCAATACCCAGGCTTTTCCACCATTTGAGGTGAAGGCCTTAGGATAGAGCAGGACATATCTCTGGAGGGTCACATTCTCCAAAACAACTGTAAAGGTAGATATAGAAAAAGTAAAGGCACAAACACAAAAACAAAAAGTCATGTTCTGGGGCCAATGCAGGCAAGACTGATGTCCCTGCATGGGGTGAGGGGGTCCCTGACGTCATAGCTGTGTTACAGCATAGTGAGATTGTTGTGCAAAGTGACAGCCCTGAGCTGCCAAGGACAGGTGACCTTATACCCAGCATCCTTGCACAGGAAGGTGGAAAGATTCGTAACCTCCTGCAGAGACATCAGTGTGTTTTAAAATGCGGAAGTCCCACACAATTTTGTTAGCTGAATAATTCATTTGTATGGAAGATCCGCTCCCTCGTGGACAGGAGGAAGGGTGAGAGCTGGCGGCATGCTGGGTGCTTTCCCTGAAGCTCATTGGTTCAGGGGCTGTGGTTTGGCCTAGGTGTTTTCACCGTTTAAAGTCTTTGGGATTTTTTTTTTTTTTTTTTAAGTAATAGGAAGTGAAAATGTCCCTGAGTGAGACCAACAATTGCTGAACAAACATAAACCTCCTTAAGAATCAAGCTGACGTAGGCTGCGTCTCTCCTTGGGGAACACAGAGGTAAGTGGAGGATGTTGGCTTCCTGGCATCTGTAAGTGTCTCGTGACTGAAAGTTAATGTTCAATGTTTTCTCTTAACATTACTTTTCACCTCTTCCTCTAGCTATTAAAATAGACTTTTTTCTAGGTGGAAATGGAATCAAATTAGTTCTCTCATTCAATTTTAAAGCCATCTGGTGTTCAGTAATTTCTGTGTGTCCACATACGCAGGCTCCAAAGTCCCAGAGTTGAGGCTCAACATTTAGGACAGGTCTGGGTTTCTGGAACACATTTAAACACAGACCAGTAAGTCCACATGAAACCAAGATTATTTTTATTAAGGAGAAGGCTCAACTTTGTACTGCTCATGGAAGCTGATAAATGAAAATTATGCTGAAATTTTCTTCCGGACATAGATTTGAAATTAACAAGCATTTGCATTTCTCACCAATGACATAAGCCAGGTCCCACCTCCGCAAGTGAGGACACCCCCAGTCAAGGCGTAAGTCCTAGATGAGCAGAGTCCGGATCTAACTAACACCAGGAGATTTTACCAACACACCTTTTCCTCTCCCCTTCTACCAGCCGGAATTCCTTGTTGATACCCTCTGTAGAAGACAGAGTTGGGCCCCAACATTATCAGGAAACACATGTGAAAGTGCAGATGAGAACTGTGATAAATTTTGGTCCAGCATAGAGGACCCCCCATATGCACGCAACAGAGAGAAGCTGTTTGAGGTAGCAAATCCCAGTGACTAGTATGATTTACTATCTTAACTAAAAACACTAGAGCTCTCCAACTTTGAAAATATCAAGAATCTTTTTGGATTGGAAATGATATCTGATATATAGTACGTATATAACAATTTTTTGAATGAATGAATGAATGAAAAATCAAATCTAAATAAGAAGCTTCTTTCCAGGCTACCAGTAAGTCATTGTGATAGGTGCCTCAGCTGACAAAAGGGCCACATGGTAAATATCTTAGGCTTTCTGGGCTATGAGACTTTGATGCAATTACTGAACTCTGCTATGTAGTGAGAAGGCAGCTAAAGATAACGTGTAAACAAATGGGTGTGTTCCAATAAAACTTTATTTACCAAAACAGACGGTGGGCTGGATTGGGTAAGTGAGCCATAGTTTGCCAACCCTTGCACTGGATGGACTCACAGCTCCTACAGGGAGGCTGTAGGTCTTTATATCCTCTTAGGATCCAGAACTGGATGTTTCAATTAAGTACATATGTATTAAAGCTACCTCTCCCTTGAACTATGATGTTTTATGAATTTTTTATGTTGTAAAATTATTATGTATCATGTAAGGGATGAGTTTTAAGGTTGAAAATACCAACTTTGCTTCAGAAGGAATAGTACGTGAAGCAGTTTTCTTCCTGGAACTTGGATTTGAGATAGATGAGTGAGAATTGTGTTCTACTGAACAACCAGCAGAGGATGCTCAGTGCACACAAGAAGCAAAACCACTTTGCAGAAAGAAACAAAGTAAAATCCAGAGTCTCAGAGGCGCGCATCATTCCTGGACTGTGATGTGTGCAGCCTTGGAATACAGGCACCTGCGGAAGGTTTAGTGTTTTGGCCACGTGCACGTATTACTCACGCTGATAAATACTTAGTTTTAAATATGCTTGTGTGATATTGGGACTAGGCCAAGATGTGTGGCACCCCAGGAGGGTAAGCTGCTGTCTTTTCAGCCCAAATTACTTAAATAATTGACCCACCTGCACATCCCCCCAGCCCTCCAGATAAAGGGTGCCATTGTCCTCTCAGGACAGTTTTTCTGCTCTCTGTTGCTATTCAAACACATCTCTTGGCTCAAATGAACACATCTCCCTACGGTGCAACTGGGGCTATCACACAGCAGTGAAAAATGGACCACAGCTGTGTGCATCAGCATGGGTGACCTCCAGAGGATAAATGAAATGAGCAGGTTGCCACAGAAATCTCGGAATCAGGCAGAAAACCAAACAGTATCTTCTTTAGGGCTATAGCCACCTATGGTAAAACTTGGAAAGAGAGTAAGAGAATTGTGAACTCAGACGTCAGGGTGCTGGAGCTTTGGGAGGGAGGGAAATGCATCCAATGGGGAGGGGTACACAGAGGTGTGGATAATCTTGGCAGGTTGTTAAATGATTAATTAAAATAAGTAGTTGTCTCTAAATGTGCATGCATATGTTACAAATACCTTGTACGTCATAATAAAATAGTATAAAATTAAAAAGATAATCCTTTCCCTGTTTGTGACTGTTCAGGACACAGCACTCTGGCAAGGCAGAGAAACCTCGATCTAGGGGCTCGGTTTCTGGTTATCGGGGTGCACAGGGTGCTTTTCTGAAAGCCCACAGGGAGAGTGAACTGCAGATACGCATCTCTTCCTGGAGGGCTGCGCGGTGTGTGCAAATCAGTCTTCTTGGTTGAATCCGAGGCTTGATAGCCAACAGCTGTGAGGACAGAGCTGCTGGGTCCAGACACGATCACTTGATGCCTTCGGGTGCCCGTGTGCTGCTGCACTGCTGGGCCACTCCTGGGGTTCTTGGTCTGGTGGGTGCCCCACTGGAGAGTCGCCACGGGGGCAACTGCTTTGGTACCTACCTGGCCACTGCCTGCGGCTCCCTGAGCAGGACCCCCTTCCACCTCTGCCTTCGACACCCCTGCAGGGAGCCCTGCTCAGGGAAGCCTGGCCTTGACGTCTCAGACGCAGGAGCTGCCCCAACTTCACCAGGACTGAGGGGTTCTCGGGACATGATTCCTTCAATGTTAAAACTGGGAAAAACTGGGGGAAAAAACAGGCAAAACCGAGACGAGTTGGTTATTTTACCCAGACTTCACCCAGACTCAAATACAAGGGCTTGGGTTCTTTAAGACTGATTTTATATGGAGCACTCCTCTCCAAATGTTCTCTTGTGTGCCTTTTTAAATGTTGAAGTTATTTTGTAGGGCCAGGAAAGAGGCGGGATGTCATCTGTCCCGGCCTCCTGGCTGATCAGGGCTTGTGGAGGCTGCAAGGGTTCCTGAGTGATCACTAGTCGCCAGTTTTTCCAAGGACAGGTTAAACGAGGAAAATAAGACTCAAAGGCCATTATTACTCCCTCAAAGGCTGAGAGGGAGGAAAAAAGCAGATGCTTTTCAGATCAGGGGATTAACAATCACACCAGGTTTCTGTAAGCAAAGATGATCCTTTCTCGTTGTCTTACCTAAAATCTGTGGGCGTGGGAAACCTGTGAGGGCTTCTCAAACTGAGATTGCCGGAGCCCACGCCTGACGTTTCCAGTTCAGTAGATATGGGGTGAAGACCAAGGACTGCATTTTCAACAAGTAAAGCTAATTCTGCTGGTCTGGGACCATAGTTTGAGAACTATTGGCACAATGTTAAGAGTATTAATTGTAGTTGAGGGTTTGCCAAACTTTTTCCATAAGGCGTTACAGTCTGCACATTCTCAACTCCTGAGCCAGGCCATGGTGAGGCAAGAGCAGCCATAGACAGTTCATACATGAGTGAGTGTGTGGCTGTGTCCCAATAAAACTTTATTTATGGCTCAGCGCCCATATCTCAGTGGTTAGGGGGCTGGCCACATACACCTATGCAGGCAGGTTCAAACCTGACCTAAACAACAATGACAAATGCAACAAAAAAATAGCCAGGTGTTGTGGCAAGCACCTGTAGTCCCAGCTACTTGGGAGGCCAAGGCAAGAGAATCGCTTAAGCCCAAGAGTTGGAAGATGCTGTGAGCTGTGATAACACAGCACTCTACCGAGGGTGACATAGTGAGACTGTCTCAAAAAAACAAAAAACCTAAAAAAACCCATAAAACTTTATTTACAAGGTCAGTGGGCCAGATTTAGCTCCTAGTGTTGGTTTGCCAACATCTGGTGTAGACCACTGCAGTGTGGCCTTCTGTCATCTCCCAGCATCTCGGTATTGGTGAGCAGAAGACTTTGAGCCAGCCAGAGGCAGGTCCTGGAGGTCTGGGAAGGAGTATTTATTGGTTTAGAGCACAGAGGCTGTGCAGTGAGTGTGTCAATAAGCTTCTGCTTACATAACAGCTCTCCCAAGGCTTCATGGCTTACGACAATAGCCATTTTAGTATCATTCCTGGTATACTGGTCAGCTGAGGGTTTCTTCTGCTCCGAGCTGGTTTGGCTGATTTCTCTGGGCTTCCTTGTGCATCTAGGGTCACCTGGCAGGTCCCCTGGAGGTGCATGATCCAAGATGGCCTCATACCCATGCCTAGCAGGTGGCCAGCTGTTGGCTGGGCACCTCAGTCTTCTTCCCTGTGGCCTCTTCTTCTCCGAGAGGCCAGCTCAGGCTCATAGCTTGGTGGTCTTAGGGTGTCATTGTCATGAGCAAGAGCTGCAGCTCCTCTTAGGATTATACTCAGAGATCACATAGAGTCACTTTCATCGCATTTTAGTGGCCAAAGGCCAGCTGTGACCCAGATTTAAGAGTGGGGAAATAGGTTCCACTTTGTAATAGGAAAAGTTGCAGGGAGTTTCTGGCTGTTTTCAATTTACCACTCAGATGGGAAGGTGGGATAGGGAATCAGGCTGCTTGGCATTGAGTTTTAGCTCCAGGTCTCACCAACTGGACTTCTTACTCCATCCCCCTGTGCCGGCTCCCTCACTGAAAAAAGTGAGGCTGAGTCGCTGGGAGGCCTAACTGGGTTAACCCAGAACAGCGTCTGGCACAAACAAGGCCTCGCCACATGGCTGCTGGTATTAATGTCCCAGTGAACCCCATGGATGTGACAGCACTGAAGGCGTGAAGAATTGAGGACACTCGAGACAGCAGGTGTCCTTCCACACACTTGCCCAAGGACAGCTCTGCCCACCCGACTCCGGGCTCTTACCTATCTGCTTCCCTATCTGGACTCTGTTAGTCTTCCAAGGTCAACTCACAATGTTGCCTCCTTTTTACAGTCTTTGTCCCAAATTGAATTAAAATGATCTCATATATTTATATTACAATTGTCTTTCTTCTATGATCTGGAAATTCTTGGAGAGCAGAACCAGGGTCTTGCTCAGAGCCTGTCATGGTACCTTTGGGAACACCTTTGGTACCTTTGGGAACACCCAGTTCCAGTTGGGCCAGTGTGTTTATCCCTGTTCTCCTTCAGAAACATTGGAAGCCAGCCAGCGCGACTTCTTCACAAAGGAAGGACTCACTAGGAAGTATAACGTACACGTACTGATTGTACTGTCTGTTTCTGTACAGCCTTGTGTGGTCTCTCTTCTGAGACACTGCCACATAGATCTTGGTATAATTTGTTAAAGAAACACACACAGTAGCCCCATGACATCAGTCCTGCCTGTTTCTCTGCATTATGTGACTCAAGCCGACACCGCGGAGTCACAGGTGGGAAGAGTGTCTCCTCTCACAGCCGCAGGTGGTAAGGTCAGTGGATGACCCAGACACATTGGTCTTTCTGACTTCTGTCTTCTCGAGATGGACTTGTTTGGAAGAAATAGTTTTGAATAAAAATGGAGCGAAACAATGATAGCGTCACATCCGTTGTGACAGTTGCCCTGGTAAGGAAATTATTCAGCGACTCTGAGAATCTGGTTCTGTTTCAATCCTTGGAACTGTCCTCCCCATAGCATCGATAGGTCTGTGTCGCGAAGGCCCCTCCCTCTACACTAGTGGATCCCAGAACTGTGCTGCACACTCCCTACCCCAGGGGGTGTTTGTCAGTGTTCAGACACATTTTTAGTTGTCGCTACTGGAGTGTGGCACTGGCATCTAGAGGGTAGAAGCCAGGAGGCTGCAAAGTACCCTGCAGTGCCGGGGACAGCCCTCACGGCCAGAAATTGGCCACCCAGGGGGAGGAAGGGTGCTGCCTGAGTCCACCCACAGGGCGATGGGCCCACCTGCCCAGTTTAGCTGCGGCGTTTCTGGCTCGCTCCCTCCATCCACATGGCGATGTTACCCTGTGATGTTTGTATACGACAGTCGGAGCTCTGTGCCCCCTGCAGGGTCGATGATGTCCCAGGGTGGGTGCAGGCGCCTGGCGCCGTTGTGCCAGTGACACAGAACTGCAGACCCCAGTGTGAGTGTTGCCGAAAGACACGCAGCATTGACTCCACGTGGCATTGACTCCATTGGTGGGACTCACACTGGGGAGGGGCCATAGGTAGAGAATTGAGGGTGGGGATGTCCAAATGCAGAGGCAGAGGGCAGGGGGCACAGGCGCAAAGGAGGCCTCAAGGAAAGGGGGTACTTTTTGAGCTATGTTGTGCTGGTTCTGGTTGGACGCTGCAGGTAGACTCCTAAGGCCTTGGGCCGGGGCCACCCAAGGCACTGTGCCTGACTTTCCCTTGTCAGGTTCAGTTAGGGAACTCCCCAGCACCCACTTCTGAGGCGTGGAATGGCGGAACCTGCTGTTGGCGGGGGTGCTCACCATTGAATGTTGGACCTAGAAATGCAGGCCGCTGCTGTGAAGCTCCTATTGCTGGGCCCACGCAGGGTCACTGCCCACTGCTTAAGAGGAAACCAGGCGCTACAGTGGAGAAAGAGTTTAGTATCACAGGCGCCCTCCAAAGAGATGGGAGGAATTACTCAAAAGAGGTTTTGGTTTTTGGATTTTTTGACACAGACTTACTCTGTCGCCCTGGGTCAAGTGCTGTGGCATTATAGCTCACAGCAACCTCAAACTCCTGGGTTCCAGTGATCCTCTAGAGTAGTTGGGACCACAGGTGCCCGCCACAATACCTAGCTAATCCACCAGAATGCAGGGCTGGAAGGCATCACAAATAAAGCCTTAGGTTTCACAAGGGTGATATTATCTATGGGAGCAATGAAGAAAGCTGAGAATAATAAGCAATTATAGGAAAGCAAGCACGGGGGCATGGCTAGTTATATGTACTTTAACTAGGCCTATACATTTGCAGAGTGGAGGCCCTGCCACAGTTCCTGCCTTGTGGCCCTTTATTAACTTTAGAAAGGTCAGTTTCATAGTGAGACAACATACAAGTTAAAATAAATGATCCAGGGCTGCCTTGTTGATCAGACTCACACATGGTCACAAGCAGTGTCCTCATCCCATGTAGCGTATTGAAGACACTGAGTCTCATGAGGTTGGGGCAGGGTGTGGTGTGCTGTGGGGTCTACAGCTTTCCCAGGGTCAACAACTTTACTCTTGACTCAGTAATCAGCGTTGAGCCCTCAGCAGAGATCTCTGTATATTAACACCAGGGTGAATGGAGGACCATTCAGCTCAGCAGGTCATACAGAGGACAGAATGGGGAAGGAGGTGACAACTGAGGGCCACGTTCTATTCACTCACCAACCTCATAAACCACCCAGTGTAGGCTTGGCCACACTGTCTCATTTTCTCATGATTGAGTAACTGGTGAGAGATCTTAAGAACCCAGGATCTCAGATGCCTTCAGGGGCCATGCAAACAACATAGATGAGCAAAATTGAGGGCAGCTGATTAGGGAACTCACAGTTTAGCTACTGTGGGTAACCCTGGCATGGCCCCGGCCATGGCTGCCACGGGGCAACAAAGTCCTTTGCCAAGGCTCCTAAGTGAACCTGGGAATGGCTGATTGATTTCTTTCTTTCTTTTCTTTTTTTCTTTCTTTGTTTCTTTTTTTTTTGATACAGAGCCACAAGCAGTCACCCGGAATAGATTGCGGGGGCAACACAGCAAACACCAACCACCAAATCCGGGGCACAAACGAGTATCATTCCAAATCCACCCAAGTTGCGGGGAATACAGGCGCC
>CAUYON010124104.1:0-22920 GCA_963573935.1 Arctocebus calabarensis | reverse complement strand
CCGCCTCCCAAGTAGCTGGGACCACAGGCGCCCGCCACAACGCCCGGCCATTTTTTGGTTGCAGCCGTCATTGTTGTTTGGCAGGCCCAGGCTGGATTCGAACCCGCCAGCTCAGGTGTACGTGGCTGGCGCCTTAGCCCGCTGAGCCACAGGCGCCAAGCCAATGGCCTTATTTTTTATTCAATCACCTGATAGAATGGTTGAATGGCCTACCCAAGACTCATTTTAGTACTCATCAGGAGATGACACCGGGAAAGGATGGGGCTCATCTTATAGATTTTAATATAATCTTTTTTCTGTGACTAATATATGGTGTTGTCTAGAGGAAGTAGTTCCTCTCACTTGCACAAAGGACTCAGTAAGTTCTTTAAGGGACCTCCCAGTACTCCCATTCCAACAACAAAACAGAAAACAACATCAGCCCCAAAATGGCAGAGTCCTACTGAGGATTCATATCTTTCATGAATGAGCATTTGAGTCATCCTACTAGGTGAAGAATATCAACCAACCCAGATCCTGGCTTAGGGCAAAAAAAGCATGAAATGGGTAGTAGAACAAGAAAATTATAAAAATCAACTATGTCCTGAATGAAATACTAGCAAACAGAATTCAACAGCACATTAAAAGGATCATACACCATGACTAAGTGCAATTATTCCTGGAATGCAAGAATGACTCATCATAAGAAAATCAATCAATGTATAATAATATATCACATTAACAGAATGAAGAGCAAACACACATACACATGCACACATGCACAGTGAAAGGGGGGCACTTGACGGGCAGAAACCTTACAGACTACCAAGGCTTGTAGGAAAGGTTTTTATTGGCGAGGGATGCTGCAGAGCAGCATTGAGGAGGAGAAGAGAGAAGGGGGGGGGAGAGGAGAGAAGGTAGAGAGAGGAAGAGAGAGAGAAAAGAGAGAGACATGAGACACACAGGGGAGGGGGGGGAGAGAGAAAAGAGAGAGAGCAAAAGACAAGGGCACCTTATATAGGTTCGGTTAGGGGGAGGTGGCAGGATAGTAGAATAGCCAATAAGAAGTTACTGCTCTGGCGAGAAGAGCTGTAGGGGGCGGGCCGTAAGTTTGAAATTTTCAGTGGGTCATTGGGATAGGGAGATGAAGTTTTGCAATTATCTAACACACACTATCATCTGAATTGAAGTGAAAAAATGCATTTGAAAAGAATTCAATACATTTTCATGATAAATATATGACAAATTAGGACTAGAAGTGTTAGGGGGGTTTCTGTGGGAACCCCAACCTAGTTTGAATGCTGGCTGGGAAAACTTTGTTAAAAATGTCTGAGAATAGCCAGGCGAGGTGGTTCATGCCTGTAATCCCAGCACTTGGGAGGCCAAGGCAGGTAAATTGCCTGAGCTCACTGATACAAGGCCAGCCTGAGCCAGAGCAAGACCTGGTCTCTAAAAAATAGCCGGCTATTGTGGCAGGCGCCTGTAGTCCCAGCTACTTGGGAGGCTGAGGCAAGAGAATCACTTGAACCCAAGAGTTTGAGGTTGCTGTGAGCTATGAAGCCCGAGCACTCTACCAAGGGTGACCAAGTGAGACTCTGTCTCAAAAAAAAAAAAGAAAAGAAAAATGTCTGAGAATGCCTGGAGGCAGCTTACATTAACTCAGGCCAAGTAGTAAAACTGAGAAAATGCAGCCCCTCTCTGGCCTCTTCAGAAGGCTTTTATTTATTTATTTTTTTTTTCAGAAGGCTTTTATTGATTTCCAACAAAAGTGCATATGCAAATGATAGGGTTGAAAGAATCCAAAGTCCTCAGGAAGACCGATGGAGAGAGACTGTAAGAAGTAAGGGGTTGGTAACAGCCAATGGTGTATTTAAATAAAGCAAGAGGGAGAAGCTATTTCTATTCACCCAGGGGAAGTAAACCAGGTTTCTTAATCTAACTACATATTCAAGAGTTTAATCCCTCCCATCTGTTGACTCTGGAATGCATTGGCCTACTCCAGCCAGTCTGATGGCTTCTGAGTTCTTTTCATCTTCTGTGGTTTTGACTGAACCCCTAGATACCCCAGGATTGAGGCCGGGCACCCTTCTGAGAAGTCAACCTATCTACCTCCCACATAGAAGGAAACTACTTCAACATAATAAAAGATTAAAAGACACAAATGAAAATTTCATTCTTGGGTGATGTCTGTGGCTCAAAGGAGTAGGGTGCTGGCCCTATCATATGCCAGAGGTGGTGGGTTCAAACCCAACCCCAGCCAAAAAAAAAAGGAAATCTCCTTCTTTTCTTCCTCCTTTTTTTTTTTTTTTTTTTTGACAGAATCTCCCTCTGTTATCAAGCTCAAACTTCTGGGCTCAAGAGATCCTCTTACCCTAGCCTCCCAAGTAACTATGGCTACAGTGCACACTTGGTTTGTACTGTAGCCTAGCTAATTTTTTTTAAACTGTCTTATTTTGTAGGGACAAGTGTTTTCTCACTATGTTCCCAATTATGGTCTTGAACTCCCAGCCTCAAGTGAGCCTCTTGCCTCAGCTTCCCAAAATGCTGAGATTACAGGTGCGAGCCACTATGACTGCCTATCTTGCTACTTTTGTTCAACATAGTACTGAAAGTTCTAACCAGAACAATTAGGCAAGGAAAAGAAATAAATTCAGAAATGAAGAAGTACAACTATATCTATTCACAAATGACAAGACCTTATATGTAGAAAACCCTAAAGACATCACCAATTTTTTTTTTTTTTTTTTTTTTTTAGAGACAGTCACACTTTATCACCTTCAATAGAGTACTGTGGCATCATAGCTCACAGCAACCTCCAACTCCTGGGCTTAGGCGATTCTCTTGCCTTAGCCTCCTGAGTAGCAGGACTAAAGGCGTCTGCCACAATGCCCGGCTATTTCTTGTTGCAGTTTGGCTGGGGCCGGGTTCAAACCCACCACCTTCGGTATATGGGGCCAATGCCCTACCCACTGAGCAACGGGCACCACCCCTCCCCCCTAATTTTTAAAAAATTTATTAGCACAAATAAATTCAGCAAAGTTGCAGGATATGAAATCAACATTCAAAACTCAGATGCATTTCTATACACTAACAATGAGCAATCTAAAAAAAAAGATTAAGGGCGGCGCCTATGGCTCAGCGAGTAGGGCACCAGCCCCACATACCGAAGGGGGCGGGTTCAAACCTGATCTTGGCCAAACTGCAAAAAAAAAAACCAGAAAAATAGCCAGGCATTGTGGCAGGCGCCTATAGTCCCAGCTACTCAAGAGGCTGAGGCAAGAGAATCACCTAAGCCCAGGAGTTGGAGGTTGCTGTGAGGTATTTAACACCATGGCACTCTACCAAGGGCAATAAAGTGAGACTCTGTCTCTACAAAAAAAAAAAAAAAAAAAAAGGATTAAGAAAACAATTCCATTTACAATAGCATCAAAAAGAATAAAATACTTAGAATAAACTTACCAAGGAGGTCAAATGGTTATATACTGGAAATTATAAAACATTGCTGAAAGAAAACACACACAAAGAAGACACTAATACATGGAAAGACATCCCATGTTCATGGATTGGAAAGCTTTATGTTGTTAAGATGTCAATATTACCCAAAGCAATCTACAGATTTAATGCAATCCCTATCAAAAATCTCAACAGCATTTTTTGTAGAAATAGAAAAATCTGTCCTAGAATTCATGTGGAATCTCAAGAAACTCCCAAATATTGGCTTGGTGCCCATAGCTCAGTGGTTAGGGCACCGGCCACATACACAGGAACTTGTGGGTTCGAACCTGGCCTAGGCCTGCTAAACAACAGTGACACCTACAACAACAGCAACAACAACAACAAAAAGTAGCCAGGTGTTGTGGTGGGCACATGTAGTCCCAGTACTTGGGAGGCTGAGGCAAGAGAATGGCTTAAGCCCAGGAGTTTGAGGTTGCTATGTGCAGTGACGCCAGGGCACTTTACCAAGAGCGACATAGAAAGACTCTGTCTCAAAAGAAAGAAAGAAAGAAAAGCTCTCAAATATCTAAAGCAAAACAATGTAAACTGAAAATATAATAAGCTCCCCAGAATGGACACCCCCTTTTGGCCAAGGACCTTAGAAACGGAGTTCTTGGCCATGATGAGAAGGGAGGTCAAACATACCTCATTATACTCCCTCCCTTTTGCAATTTAGACAAAACAACTGACAAGCATTAATGTTAAAATGGTGGATTTTAAAAAGTTGGATTCTTTGTGGCAAAAAGATACCAAATTATAAACAAGACCTAAAGCCATACTAGGCAAAAGTTAAGTCATGCGCCCCTACAATTAAAGCATAAACTATGTTCTAATTTCCATACAGTTTTTCTTTTTCTCTAACAGCTAAACAAGTACTAGTCTTGGAATAAGCAATATTTAAACAATTTTCAGCTCATTTACAGGTGATGACCACCTCCAACCTCGTTCCATAAACCATAACTACAGCTTCAATTGAATAATACACTGATTTCAGTAACTTTCTCCTGATAAAAGATGACCCTCTGTGGACTATCTCTGGGTGGTTTACAGAGTCTGTGCATTTGAGTACCTTGTGTCTGTGCTTGACATATAGGGACTAACAGTAACACACTTAAATGTTAAGTGTCCACCTCAAGGTAAAGATGAGTCAAATGTAATGCCCCTTATTTTACATGCTTTAGGACCCCTTTCATGAATTTACATGGTTCCTTAGCCAAGTATAAATTCTTGTCTCACGTTTCCTCCTTTAAAGTGCCTGTTTCTGAGTTCTGCCACTCTTCTCAGCCTAATAGGATGGCCAGTCTACAGGTTCCCTTTCAAAATTTATAAAATTGTGGGTGGTGCCTTTGGCTCAGTGAGTAGAGCACTGGCCCCATATACCCAGAGTGGCAGATCCAAACCCAGTCCTGGCCAAACTGCAACAACAACAATAAAATACTTTAAAAAAAAATTTATAAAATTATGTCTTTTTGAGTGGCGCCCGTGGCTCAGTCAGTAGGGCACCAGCCCCATATATCGAGGGTGGCTGGTTCAAACCCGGTCCAGGCCAAACAGCAACAAGAAAAAAATAGCCAGGCGATGTGGTGGGTACCTATAGTCCCAGCTACTCAGGAGGCTGAGGCAAGAGAATTGCCTAAGCCCAGGAGCTGGAGATTGCTGTGAACTGTGACACCACAGCACTCTATCAAGGGCAACAACAACAAAAAAAAATTGTGTCTTTTTTTAGTTTTTTTGTTGTTGTTTGTTTTTGAGACAGAGTCCCACTATGTAGCCCTTGGTAGAGTGCTATGGCATCACAGCTCACAGCAACCTCAAACTCTTGGGCTTAAGCAATTCTCTTGCGTCAGCCTCCCAAGTAGCTGGGACTACAGGTGTCTGCCACAACACCTGGCTATTTGTTATTGTTGTTGTCATTATTATTTGGCAGACGGGGGTGGGTTCGAACCCACCAGTCTTGGTATATGCAGCCGGCACCCTAGCCACTGAGCTATAGGCACCGAGCCAGCATTTTTTTTTTAAATTAATATGAGGGTACAATTTTTAGGTTACATTGTTCTTACTTCCAGGGTAAAGTTCCATCTGTAGAAGAGCCCCTCACCCAGGGAGTATGTTATACCCCTCACAATGTGCACATTAGGTGAGATCCTGGCTCATGCCCTCCCTCCTGCCAAACGTCCTCCTCCCAATTTGTGTGATTTTTTTTTTTACACAACCTTGAAAAAGAACAAAGTTGGGGCTGGATGCAATTACTTGTACCTGTAATCCCAGTGCTTTGGAAGGCCCAGGCTGGAAGACTATTTGAGCCTAGGAGGTCAAGATCAACCCGAGCAACATAGCAAGACTTCATCTCTACAGAAAATAAAACAAATCAGTCAGGTGTATTTGTATGCACTTTATAGTCCTAGCTACTTGGAGGCTGAGGCAGAAGTATTGCTTGAGCCCAGGAATTCGAGGCTGCAATGAGCTATGTTCATACCACTATCCTCCAGCCTGGGCATGAGGAGAGCAAGACCCCATCTCAAAAAACTATAATAAACAAACAAATAAAATAAAGTTGGATATCGTCTGCATTTCAAAACATATGACAAAGCTACAGCAACAAAACAGTGTGGTACTGGCATAAAGAAAAACATTGAGGCCAATGGAATAGAATAGCAAGCCCATAAATAAACCCTCATACATAGGGTCAAATGATTTTCAATAGAGTGTCAAGAACTTCAATAGGGAAAAAGTCTCTTTAACAAATGGTGCTGGGAAAATGCATGTCCATATGTTAAAAAACAAAATTGAACAGAATTAGACCATGAACAAAAATTAACTCAAAATAAATCAAAGAGCTTAATGTAAAATCTAAAACTATAAACCTCTTAGAAGTAAATGTAGGGAGAAAGTTTCATCACATTGGATTTGGCAGTGGTTTCTTGGATATGACACCAAAAATACAGAAAACAGGGCAGCGCCTGTGGCTCAAAGGGGTAGGGTGCCAGCCCCATATGCTGGTGGGTTCAAGCACAGCCCCAGCCAAAAAAAAAAAAAAAACTGCAAAAAAATTAAAAAATTTTTTTAAATACAGAAAACAAAAGTAAAAATAGATTAGTTGCACTATATCAAATTAAACCTCCTATGCATTAAAAGATGAAATAGATTAAAAAGACAACTTATGAAATGAGATAAAATATTTATAAATCATATATCTCATAAGGAGATAATATTCAGAATATGTAAAGAACTTCTACAACTTGACAACAAAGAAACAAACAACCAGATTCAAAAATGAGCAAAGAGCTTGAATAGACATTTCTCCAAATAAGCATTTCTTCAATCAAATAATACAAATGGCTAAGAAGCATATGAAAAGATATTCAACATCAATAATTATTAGGGAAGTTCAAATCAAAACCACAACAAGATATTACCTCTCACTAATTGGAATGACTATTATGGGTATAAAAACAGAAAATTATAAGTGTTGGTAAAGATGCAGACTGTTCCTGAAAATCCAGCAATTCTACATCTGTGTATATGTCCAAAAAAATGAAAAAGGGGCTCAAAGAGATTTGCACATCCATGTTCATAGCAACATTACTCACAACAGCCAAAAAGTGGCAGCAACCCAAATGTTCATTGACAGATGAATAGATAAGCAACTGTGGTCTACCCATAGAATGGGATATTACACAGCCTTACCAAGAAAAGAAATTCTAACACGTGGTACAACATGGGTGAACCTCGAGGACATTATACTAAACTAAATAATCCGTTTAGAAAAAAACAAATATTGTATGACTCCACTTTTGAAGTATCCAGAATAGTCAAATTCACAGGGACAAGAGAGTAAGTAGAATGGTGGTTGCCAGGACCTGGTGGAAGGGGGAAATGGGGAGTTTTTTGATGAGCATAGAGCTTCAGTTTTGCAAAATGAAAATGCTCTGGAGATTTGAAGCAATATGAATATACTTAACACTACTGAACTGTACGCTAAAAAATGGTTAAGATGGTAAATTTTGTTAGGTGTATTTTTTTTTTTTTTTTTGAGACAGAGTCTCGCTTTGTCACCCTCCATAGAGTGCTATGGCATCATAGCTCACAGTAACCTCAAACTCTTGGGTTCAAGTGATTCCCTTGCCTCAGCCTCCCAAGTAGCTGGGACTACAGGTGCCTGCCACAGCACCCAGCTATTTTTAGAGTTGGGGGTCTTGCTCGGGCTCAGACTAGTCTCAAACCTGTGAGCTCAAGTGTTTTGCCCACCTCAGCCTCCCAGAGTGCTGGGATTAACAGGCATGAGCTACCATGCCCAGCTAAGTTATATATATTTTTATCACAATTTTAAAGATTAACTATGTACTCGTGACCACTTACAAAAACAATGACTATAGCAGCAAGAAATATTTTCTTTCTTACGCGGAAGAGGTTGGGCAATTAAGTTTGAGAACTTCTCCTAGGAAAAGTGCTACATATCTCATTGCTGAATATCACTACAGTGCCACCTTCAAGATAATCCTTTTGGGAAGCTATGCACTAATGCTAACACCTAGTCTACCCTTCAAACCAATTTTAGAACTCTTTTTCTGGAATGGACATCAGCTGTCATCATATGAGGTCTGACAATTAAGTTCATGAACTCATCCTGGGAAAAGTGCTATATACTTCATTGCTGAATATCACAACAGTCACCAAATGGCAAAGGGTAGTACTTTGAACGTGACTGTAGTGTTATTCAACAATGAGGTATGTAGCACTTTTTCTAGGGTGAGTTCATGAACTTAATTGGAAAACCTAAGCTATCTTCTTTCTCTCCTTTTCCTCATGATTTTATGGAAGGATTGTTAGTGGTGGTTCACAGTTTTTCAAGCTGACAAAAGGAACAGGCATTTCACAGGAAGAGAAAAATAAATGTCATTTTAAACCCTCTAAAAAAATTCTCGGCTCGGCGCCTGTGGCTCAACGGGCTAAGGTGCCAGCCACGTACACCTGAACTGGCGGGTTCAAATCCAGCCCGGGCCCGCCAAACAACAATGACGGCTGCAATCAAAAAATGGCTGGGCGTTGTGGCGGGCGTCTGTAGTCACAGCCACTCAGGAGGCGGAGGCAGGAGACTCGCTTGAGCCCAGGAATTGGCGGTTGCTGTGAGCTGTGATGCCATAGCACTCTACCCAGGGTGACAGCTTGAGGCTCTGTCTCAAAAAAAAAAAAAAAAATAGAATTCTCAACATCACCAGCAATCTGAATAATGGAAAGTGAAACCATAACACATTGGTAAGAAGAGACCTGCAGTGCATTTGGCTGGCTGGTTGGAAGCCCTCATTCTCCTCCCTGCTTTTGGATGTGTGATTGTTACAACCATTCGTGTCTATTCCCAGTCTGATGCCCCTAGTCATGCTGATCAGGCACTCAGCCTATAACCGGTGTCAAGAACTGTGGAGGCCTGTAATCCCAGTACTCTAGGAGGCTAAGGCAGGTGGATTACCTGAGATCACAGGTTAGAGACGAGCCTGGGCAAGAGCAGAACCCCATCTCTGAAAACAGCCCAGCATTGTGGCGGGCACCTGTAGTCCCAGCTACATGGCAGACTGAGGCAAGAGGATCTCTCGAGCCCAAGAGTTTGAGGTTGCTGTGAGCTATGATGCCAGGGTGACCAAGTGACTCTGTCTCAAAAAAAAAAAAAAAACCTGTGGAGGGCTTGAGATTTTACCCCACCTGCAAGGTAACAAGTTAGGCTGCTCCAGTTTCTTGCCATTTACCTATTTACACAGTGCTTCTAGGTACCACAGCACCCTGACAGGCAGTCCTATTTGCCACTTTCAAGTTTACTTTGAAGTTATTTAGGCCTTTCTTGCCTCCAGCAGGACTGAGGAAATTCATATGTAACATACAAAAATTAGAAATTAGAAATGTAAGAAGAGAAAGAAAATCCATTGTGTAAGTCTTGAATTTTATGTTTCTGTATGTACAGTCTGTCTGTACAGTCAGAAAGCTTCTTCCTAACTCTCCTGAGGGAACAGAAGCTGGCCATGTGGCCTGGTCATTCATCACATCCACCAGTCAGGAACCCCTCTGGGCTCTAAAGTTGAGAACATGGATCTGAGTGAGAATGTCTAGGCTGCTCCTAGGAATCTAAAGGCAAAAATGGCTATTTGGAAACATTTTCTTGGATTGAGGCCTGATGTCCAGAGGGACCAGGATCTTAGGACACAATCCCTCCCCAGAGGCCTCAGCACAAGGAGGTAGGGAGTCAGCGGGCAGGGCAGTTGGGGGGCAGGGGTCACCAAGCTTCCAGTCATTGGGGCCCAGCTCTCCTGACTGGAACAGGGTGTTGTTTCTTCTCTATGGGTTTTTCCTGTACAGCCCAATATTCAGTGAATAAGCTCCTGTTTTTCCTGTGCTCCAGCAGGAGGAGGGGATAGCTTTGGACGAAGACAGATGAGGCCCGGGAAGGTACTCCCTGCCCCCTCTCTGCCATTTGAAATGTGCTCTTAGAGAGGTGATTAGGCCTTTGCCAGGAGGAGGGACCCCAGAAGACCAACCAGAAGAGAGTGAGTCAGCTAGGTTTCAAGGCTTCAAAAGTAAGTGTCCCAACTCCCAAACTGTCCTCAGAGAGAGAGGAAGAGATAAAGGACAAGGTACAATCTCAGCCTAGTCCTTTCCTGTGATGAATTTGCCATTAAGTTTTTAAAAATATTTTCTATGTCAAGGTAAAATCTATCCTTCTATTAAAACATCAGGTACAATACAAATAAAAATTATCTGTAACTGCCTTCTGTAACCATCACTATATCAACAATTTTCCCTTAAGAAAATTAATTATTTCAGATCACAGGCATAGTTTTGAGCCTTCTTATTTATTTATTTTTTTTAGAAACACGTTCAAATGGGTAACTTGTGTTCCTAAATTTAAAAATATGTTGCAGCTGGGGAGGGGACATCAACTTCTACAAATAAGCACACTCAAAAGATAAATTTTAAAACAATAACATTTTTAAACCCAATGTAAGAAAAATGTAAATTACGTGAAAAAAACACACACAAAAAAACCCTACATGTTTAGCTTCTATTTCTGTACCTGTGTCACTGTTAAAACGATGCAGGTATTCAGTTTAATATCTTAAACTCGCAAACAAGAAAAAACTGGCTGCAAAAACACACCAGAAGATTTGGAGCTTTTCCCCTCTAGTTACCAACTTGTTTCGTAGAAAATAAATGAAAAGCAGAAAGGCAGAGTCTGAAAACTTCAGGAATTTTAGATTTAAACGTTAAAAAAAATTAAAAATTATAAACTTCTAAAGTAATTTTATTTTCACACAATTTACAGGCACAGATATCAACTAGATGTCAGTTGTAAAAAAGCAAAGCCAGCTATCTTTGTGTGAGTACACAGTTGTTTTCTCCCCTCCCAGGGTATGTAATATCCCTTTTCAAACCAATGGTATTTATGTCATAACTATACTTAGAAATACACAGAGAGAAAAATATCACTGCTGCAATTCCATGCTACAAAGGAGAGAGAAACACGAAAATCTCATGGAAGCAAAGCTTACACTAACTTAAGCTCCTCGATCAATTCAAATTCAAAAGGTGTTAATTACAAAAGAAAATCCAGTAACAAGTTCTACTTGAAAAGGGCAGTACTCTCTCCACGCAAGAAAAAAAATAATGCGGTTTTTGGCTTCTTCTAGCACTACCAGAGGTACACAAAGTTGCAAAGTTTTCACCAAATAACTGAAGAAAGAGTGAAGAAAGACAGCTTGAAGCACTGATTTGAGTTAATACGTAAAAGTCACCAAGAGTTTACGGCTCAATAACTTTCTTTAAAAAGGCAGAGTAGAAATAGTGAGCTTCGGACATCAGGAAAAAACTTGAACCCATTAAACATCATCCGTTGCGTATTAGCCAATGAATCTTTCCGATGGCCACGTATCCTGGACGTTGGTGGGGATCTGCCGGACTTGTGGCGGAGCCAGGGCCTCCATCTCGCGCACCACCTGCGTAAACACCTGGTCCACCATCAGTTTGCTCTTGGCCGTGACCTCCAGGAACGGGCAGCGCCACTCGCGGGCCAGCGCGCGGCCCTGCGCCGTCAGCACCTGGCGTTCGGCGTCCAGGTCGGCCTTGGTGCCCACCAGCACCAGCGGGACGGCCTTCGGCCCCCGCAGCCGGCCCATGCGCTCGCGCAGCGGCCGCACCGCCTCGAACGAGGCCTCGCTGCACACGCTGTAAAGCACCACGAAGCCGTCGCTGTTCTTGATGTAGAGGTCCTTGAGGGTGACCAGGTGCTCGGCGCCCACGGTATCCACGATCTCCAGCAGCGCGGGTGTCGCGTTGACTTCAATCACCTTGCTGAAGAGGTCTTCCACCGACGGCTCGCACTGCTCCGGGAAGCTGCCGCACGCGAACTGGGTGGCCAGCGCCGTCTTGCCCACGGCCACGCTCCCGAGCAGCACCACCCGGTAGCCCTTGGCTGGTCGCTGGACCAGGCCCTCCATGGCTGGGACGCGCGGCCAGGAACAGCGGGGAATGGCGCGCCGAGGCGAGGCAGGGAGCGGGCTGCCGGGGCGGGGAGGGGAGCACAGGAGGGGGCGGAGCGGAACTGGAGGGGCCCCGGAGGGCGGCGCACGTCCTCTGGCGCCGGGCAGGGGTGGGCGTCCTCACCCGCGCCTGGACCGGTTCCCACCCGGCGTGAATCCGCCCTGAGGCGGCACAAAGTCCACCCGCCGGGCCACCGAGACAAGTTCCCGAGAGTCTTGGCCGCCTCGTGCGTTCCTCCGCCGCTCACAACCAGCTCTCGCCTCTCCTCGGCCCCGCCCCCGGCCCGGGCGTCCAGGAGCCCGCCAGCCCCCCTGGCTCCTACTCCGGGTCCTCGCTCACCGCGATCCCCGGCCTCTGTCCGACGCCCCTTCTGACTACCAGTGGGGGCCTCTCAGTTGGCCCCAGGCTCTGCGCCCCCTTCCAAGGGGAGCCCCTTCTGTCTGCGGACCCGAAGGTAACTTGATCCCTCCCAGGCCATCTGGAGAAATGCAGGAATTTCTCCACCATTTCGGATCCAGCCTCTCGGCAGGAAGCCAACCTGGCCTCCCTCAAGGTCAGGCCTGCCTGGGCTTCACAGTTGGAGTCCCTACTAGCAAGGATGACCCCCAGGCTTCAGGACGGGTCAAAGAGGAGCTGCCTGGGACTGAGGGGCCTAAGTACCCACCACCCTAGATCAGTTCACACGCCTGCCTCCTCTCCAGGGTCTTTATGAAATGCCTATCACTTACCACTCCCCGGCCCCTTAGATCTTTGATCTTACGGGTTCCCATTTTCCTCTCCAGATTAAGACCATACACCATGATCTTGGAGCACAGTGACCAACTAACACCCCAAAAACCTATCACTTTTGAAACAGAAAGAGTGGCCCAGGGCGGCGCCTGTGGCTCAAGGATTAGGGCACCGGCCCCATATACTGGAGGTGGTGGGTTCAAAACCAGCCCCGGTAAAAAACTGCAAAAAAAAATTTGTAAAGAAAGACTGGCTCATTCATCCAACATCGGAGGCAAACCCCGAAACTCCTGGGCAAAGCCAACTTTGGGGTCACCATGCTAAGAAACTTCTTCCAGGTTCAGGCCTCCCCATCACCACTCTCCCTCTGGAATCTATTTTCCCACCACACGGCCTTTCTGATATTCCCCAACTTCAGAGGGGAAGAAATTGGGTGGAAGAAAACAAGGGCTGGGGTTGTCTTCCAGAGTAAATTCTGCTACAGACACTTTAGGGCTTCAGGGGCCTTCCATGCTTGAGTTAAAAATGGCTATGCTAGCCCTTTTCCTTTTTCTGGATACTGAACTGCTTTTATTCCTGGGCAACCCGGAGGGAGCAGGGCCTCAATAGTAACTGAACTTGAATCTCCTGCCTCCCTTGCACATGGGCTCAGAGGTGAAATTTTACTGAGAGCAGAATACATCTGACACTTTGGTGCTTGTGGTCAGTCACAATATATTACTACGTCTCTACAAACAGTGCACTAAACAGTGCATAGAACACCCTCAACATAATACCGACTACTCATTGAATATAACAGATAACCATCAATGGAATAGAGCCCAAACTCCATAAAATAATGTTAAAGATTTGTTCTGAATGAAATATGTGCAACCATGGCCCAGAGAGCCACACCAGGATATCTTGATCAAGTGGTCTCACTGTAGCTGGTTTACAGTTTGGTTTTATGCATCTTAGGGAGATAGGAAATACACTTGAATCATAAATCAATACAGTGAGGGATAAGTACATTGGTTTGGCCCAAGAAGGCAGGATGTCTTGAAGCAGGGAATTATAATTTATAGGTGGGTTTAAGGAATATTTGATTTGTAACTGGTTAAAGAAATGAAGCTTTGTCTAAAGTAGGGGTGTCTAACCTTTTGGCTTCTCCGGGCCACATAAGAAGAATTGTCTTGGGCCACACATTAAATGCACAAACACTAACGAACGTTGATGAGCAAAACAAAGGTCCATGAATAATTTTCATGATACCCTCCACCACAGAAGACCAAAAATTCCTCACACAGTAATCCTAATTATGCAGCAGCCCATTCAGAGAGTCTTTTAAACTCACCTAGCAGTTCTAAAGTTTGTGATCACCAATATGGAAAAAATATATATCTAAGTAATATAACATCTTTGGGGTTTTCTTAAAAAAAAAATTTTTTTTTTTGAGACAGAGTCTCACTTTGTCACTCTTGGTAGAGTGCTGTGGTGTCATAGCTCACAGCTACCTCAAACTCCTGGGCCCAAGCTATTCTCTTGCCTCAGTCTCCTGAATAGCTGGGACTACAGGTTCCTGCCACAAAGCCCAGCTATTTTTTTTTTTTTTTTAGAAGACAGGGTCTCACTCTTGCTCAGGCTGGTCTCAAATATATGAGCTCAAGCAATCCACCTGCCTTGGCCTCCCAGAGTGTTAGGATTACAGGTGTGAGCCACTAAGCTCAGCCCTGTGATAAATAAATATTTTTATTATAAAAGTAAAAGAAAAGGGGGCAACATAAAACTAGTGGGATATTTGACACTATCTTTGAGAAATTAATGCATCAATATCTGGTTCGATGGAAGGAGTTATAATTCTCAGTTCTCAAGGTGCTCACAGGTTTTTTGGTTCTAATTTTATTCTCAATGTGCTTCATTTTTGAAAATAGTTGCTCACAAATGTAGGTACTGCCAAAAAAGCAACAGCATGAATAAGGCATGATTGTTAAGTGAGAGATATTTCTTTCAGGGAAGATAGGACCTATAAAAGTCCAGCAAAGAGACATGATTAATTTTTTCTTTAAGTTGAATGTCAGATTGCAGCTCTGTGAAAATCAGCAGGTAACATATTTATATCAACTGAAAAATGGAGCTGCAAATGCACCAAAATATTGATTAATTTCCTGGAAATTTTGAAATCTATTTTCAAATTCTTGTATCAAATCAAAAAGCAAGGCTGTATATTTTTCACTGTTCACAGGACTGTGTTTAGCCAACATGTTGAAATGAATAAAATTGTTTGCTTTAATTTGAGTTTGCCATAATTTCAGTTTCATTTGGACTGCTGTTATGGTTTGAAACATTGTATTGATAAGTTGGTTTTCACCTTGAAGATGAATCTTTAACTCATTTAAATGAGTGGCTAAATTTGCTAAAAAAGCTAAATCTGTAAGCCAATATTCATCATCAAGTTCTGGCACAATTTGGGTTTTGATACCATAAATGACTTGAAAACATGTCTGAAATCATAAAATTTTTACAACATTTGGCCTCAATTTAGCCATCTTAACTTCAGAATAGTAAACGATGTCACTATAATCTCATTCTGTTGCCCTGGGTGCAGTACCATAGCATCATAGCTCAGAGCAACTTCAAGAGATTTTCTTGCCTCACCCTCCTGAGTAGTTGGCACTACAGGTGCCTACCACAATGCCCAGTTAGTTTTGGGGTTTTTTTGTTTATTTTATTTTATTTTATTTGTAGAGACAGAGTCTCACTTTATCACCCTCGGTAGAGTGTTGTGGTGTCACACAGCTCACAGCAACCTCCAACTCCTGGGCTTAGACAGTTCTCTTGCCTCAACCTCCCGAGTAGCCCAGCTATCGGGACAAGTGCCCACCACAACGCCAGACTATTTTTCTGTTTTGCACTTATCTGAGGCCGGATTTGAATCTACCACCTTCGGTATATGGGGCCAGCACCCTACTCGCTGAGCCACAGGCGCCGCCCTAGTTTTTTTTTTTTTTAGAGACAGGGTCTCACTGTTACTCAAGGCTGGTCTTGGACTCCTGAGCTCAAGCGATACACCTGCCACTTACCTCAGGCTCCCAGAGTGCTAGGATTACAGGCAGGAGCCACACCCAGCCTGAAAGTCACAGTCTTGACAATTTGTGTAACATTATTTATTTTTAAAGCTATTTTTAAAGCTAATTTTCTTGATTAAAATAATACTTCATTGAACATGAGTTTGGATGGCAACTACGTCATCCCACATCATCTTCTATTAATTTTACAAGTCCCTCTGTTTTACCTACTGGGGCACCATGAGAAACTATACCATGTATGTTGACAATGAACAAAGAAAACTGCTTTAACATATTTTTTTAGTACTTCATATAAATCTCTTGATTTAGTTGTGTCTTTGAATGGCACTAAAGAAACCATTTCTTCAATGACATATTTATCATCAATATCTCTAATAAAAATGGTAAATTGAGCCATATTTGTAGTATCAGTGCTGCCATTTATCACCAAAATATAAAGTTTTAAATTAGCAGCTTTACCCCCTCAAACTTCTTTTGCTAGATTTTCCAATTTTATCAGTTTATCGGGCTATATCCTGGTGAGACAAACTGACTTTAAAAATATCCTCCTTATTTTCAGGGCAAATCATATCTGCTGTGCTTTCCATACATTCCTTAATAAACTCACCATCAGGAAATGATTTTGATTATTTTGCTACTAACTATGCTATCACATAACTAGCTTTATAATAGCATCAGTCTGAGCTGTAACTTTTTAAAAAAAATTTATTGAGAAGACAGACTTTTTTTCAGTTCTGCTATTGTGTACTTATGACAATCTTTCAAGCACATTGAACTTGGAAGCATGTTTTTGCATGTAATGCCTTTTCAAATTATAGTCTTTGAAAACTTGTGCAAATTCCCCACAAATTAAGCAGAGTGCCTTACTATTTACCTCGACAAAAAAGTAGTCATCTGTCCACTTTTCATTAAATAATCTTCCTTTATCCATAAGTTTTCTTTTTTGGACTCTGTTTGCTTTTGAGACATTGTAGAAGCCATACTGGAATTAAAAAAATAATAGAGACTTTTATTATGAAAATTAATTGCCAGAAAAATAGAAAGCAAGATTGGGCCCTTCCACATCTAGGCTGCCAATGGGGCAAGGTGGAGGGCAGATTGCAAAGCATGGTTGGCAAGGTGTGAGGCTTCGTGAAGTATGAAAGTACCTGTAATAATCAAGTAAGAATGCTTACCTGACTTTTAAATAACATGAAACACCTAACATTGCAATGTCAGGTTGAAAGGTTATTCATAGTAGCTTGGAAGATAATTCATTGGAACTGTACACCACTGTAAGACTGACGCCATACATGTGTACAAATAGCAAGAGCACACATGTTTATTTTATATGACATTGTTACACTTTGTCATCTACAAAGGTCACACCAGAGAACTGCATGCTCAATTTCCACCAGAAAATCACAAAAAACCTCAAAATGTTTTAAGTAAGTTTATGATTTTGTGTTGGGCTGCATTCATAGCCATCCTGGGTCAAATGCAGCCAAAGGGCTGCAAATTGAACATGCCTGGTCTAAAGGCTTGGAATGTTTTAAGTTATAAAAGGAAGACTGTTAATCAGAGACAAGCCACCAGACTGGACATATACCCAGACTCAAGTCATCTGTTAATTAAATTGATTGTTAACTAAATCTATGGATGTCGGTTAAACTTGGTCTTACATGACTTTAGGGTTGTTAATTATTTTACAAAAAATAACTCCAAGAAGGACAGGACATAACAAGACATGTCTGACCTCTCTTCTCTTTGTGATTAGCAACTCAGCTTTAAGGGTTTTGGGGAGGAGTTCCCTTGGCAAAGAGTGGGTCTGTTCAGTTGGTTGGGGGTACACTTCGATTTTAGCTAAGAAAATGCTGTGAAGGCTATGTTAACCAGTTTGATGAAAATATTTCAAATTGTATATAAAACCAGCACATTGTACCTCATGATTGCATTAATGTACACAGCTATGATTTAATAAGATATAATAAAATAAAATAAAAAATAAAAAAGATTTGATTTTAGTTCAAATGACCTGATTTCTAAAAAGAGACATTTTACAAGACTTACTCTTAGGCTGCAAGGTAATAAACCTAGAAATCAGTTTTTATTTTATTTTCTTTAATTAATTAATTTATTTTTTTGAAACAGAGTCTCACTATGTTGCCCTCAGTAGAGTACTGTGATGTCACAGCTCACAGAAACCCCAAACTTTTGGGCCCAAACCATTCTCTTGCCTCAGCCTCCCAAGCAGCTGGGAGGTCACAACACCCAGATATTTTTTTTCTTGCAGTTGTTCATTGTTTAGCTGGCCCAGGCCAGGCTTGAACTCACAAGCCTCAGTGTTATGTGGCTGGCACCATAACTATTGTGCTACAGGTGCTGAGCCGTAATCAATTTTTTTAATGGGTAATTTAAAATACGCTCTGAAGAAATGCAAGTTCAATCCAGGTTTCAACAACTTCACACATATAACTTTTGAAGGAACACAAACAATTGCAAGAAATGTCACAAAACACAAGGAAAAAAAAAATCACCATCAATAAGAGCCTTCAGAAACCCTGGACAACAAAATTATATCCAGAAAACTAAACTACAGTCAATATTGGCATTATCAGGCATATAAAATAATTATGTTTTATATATTTATAGAAATAAAACAGAAGCTTAAAAATATGATCAAGGGGTGGCTCGGCGCCTGTGTTCAACGGGCTAGGGCGCCAGACACGTACACCTGAGCTGGTGGTTCAAATCCAGCCAGGGCCCGCAGGGCAACAATGACGGCTGCAACCAAAAAAAAAAAAAAATGGCCGGGCGTTGTGGCCTGTAGTCCCAGCTACTTGGGAGGCTGAGGCAGAAGACTCGCTTGAGCCCAGGAATTGGAGATTGCTGTGAGCTGTGATGCCACAGTACTCTGTCCAGGGTGAGAGCTTGAGGCTCTGTCTGAAAAAAATATATATATATATGATCAAAGGGGCAGCAGTTGTGGCTCAGTCAGTAGGGTGCCAACCCCATATACCAAGGGTGGCGGGTTCAAATGCAGCCCCAGCCAAACTGCAACAAAAGAATAGCTGGGCGTTGTGGTGGGCGCCTGTAGACCCAGCTACTTGGGAGACTGAGGCAAGAGAATCACCTAAGCCCAGGAGTTGGAGGTTGCTGTGAGCAGTATGATGCCACGGCACTCTACCGAGGGTGACAAAATGAGACTCTGTCTCTACCAAAAAAAAAAAAAAAAAAAAAAAATATATATATATATATATATATGATCAAGGAACAATAGACTATAAATAATGGTCAAGTAATTTGAAAGAGATTCTCCTTCCCCCACCTAAAAACTTCTAGAAATAGGAAATACAATAATTTACTATTTTAGTTAATATAAAATACCCATTAATTGGTGTGATATTGTGATATAATGAGAAATATATATTTGGGACTTAAACCCACCCAGGGATCCCTGCCCAGGAGGGATCTTGAATCTGGGGTGTCAGAGGCCCAGATTGACTGAGCCTGTACACAGTAAAGACTGACCTAAGCATATTTTTCCAAGAGACTGACATTCCCAATAGTCATCATCACCATCAGATGATGTGTGCGCCCAGACTAACACACTAACTTTCTCCTGTACTGACTCTATTTTACAGCTTCCCTCCTCTGAGGACCTACAAAGTAGCAGCAATCCCCTGAAGGCATGGCCTGCTCTGTGCTGCCACCAACTTTAGCCCCTTTTGGGCCTCAACACTCCCTCCCCTTTACCTCCCCAAACCTCCTGGTGACCTGAATCCCACCCTCCTCCCCCAGGACTTATAGCTCCTATTACATCCACCACTCACAATCTCTGTGGCCTCCAAGCACAACGTGGAGACACCCAGTAGAAAGCCCTGGCAGCTGATGAGTGGTCTGAGATGAGACTGGATGCTGCCAGGCATTGGGTGACAATCAGGGGCAGCCCAAAATGATGGGGACACAGAAGAGGGCCAAGAGAGGAAGCTGCCTAAAGATCAGACTGGAGTTTTATAAAATAATTGTGGCAGTAGTAAACTTTCTGGGCCACTAGGGAGTTTCTCTTCAGGCAAGTTTTTGTTTTTGTTTTTGTTTTTCTTCTTGTAGAGACAGAGTCTCACTTTATCACCGTCGGTAGAGTACCGTGGCATCACACAGCTCACAGCAACCTCCAACTCTTGCACTTATGAGATTCTCTCGCCTCAGCCTCCCAAGTAGCTGGGACTATAGGCGCCCACCACAACGCCCGGCTGTTTTTCTGTTTTGCAATTCGGCTGAGGCTGGGTTTGAACCCGCCACCTTGGGTATATGGGACTGGTACCCTACTCGATAAGCCACAGGCGCCGCCTATTTTTCTTTTGAATATATTATCTATAGCTTATATAAACATACAATTGGACCTCTGTATATTTATGGGTCCTGCATTTATGGATTTGACCAACCAAGGTTCGAAAATATTTGGAAAAAATAATACTGAACATGTACATTTTTTTCTTGTCATTATTCCCTAAATAATACAATATAACATCTATTTACATAGCATTTACATTGTATTATGTATTGTAAGTATCTAGAGATGACATAAAGTATATGGGAGGAAGGACATAAGTTATTTGCAAATACTACACCCATTTATATCAGGGACTTATTAAGTTTGACCTAAAGCTGCCTCCATAAATATTTTCAGTTCACCCTAAGGGTTTCTCCTTTCATAATGGGCTGTAACCCAACTTGATGTATAAACAGATTGTCACCTGCTCTTATAACATGTAGTCCAGACTCAGCAAATGCAGGCAGCCAACTGTTCAAACCAGGTTCAAATAAGACAAAGGCCAGTCCAGCTGTTTCTGTACCTCACTTCCTTTTTCTGTCCATAAACGTTATCTGTCTGCGTGGCAGCCCTGGAGTCTCTCTGAAGCTAGCCTGGTTCTAGATGCTGTCTTATTCAAGATTCCTTCTTTGGTCACTTGTACCCTGTTAAATTTAATTTGCCTAAAGGTTTTATCTTAACAGACTTGAGCATCTGTCTGGATTTTGGCATTTGGGGGAGGCCCTGAAACCAATCCTCCGTGGATACAGAGGGACAACTGTGTAAATATTTATTTGTTTTTTGTCCTGGTTCCTGACATGAGTATCTAAAACTCTTGGAATTTCCCACACGATTGGTCAGGGGAGTGAGGAGAGGAGTGCCCTTTCATATTTATAACAAGCCCCTTTCATCCACAGCTGAGTTTGAGGATAGGGACTGGGCTGGGGGTTGTATTGATCACCAATGGTGATCTATGTTACTTACATAATGGAACCTCCATAAAAACTCTGAAGAAGGATCTGGAGAGCTTCAGGGCTAGTGAACACATCCATGTGTGGCACATCCCCACCCCTTGGGGACAGAAGCTCCTCCCATAGGGACCCTGGCAGATCTCCCCCTACATACTTCTTCATTTTACTGTTCATTTATAATAAGCCAGTGAGTGTAAGTAAAGTGTATCCCTGAATTCCATGAGCCTTTATAGCAAGTTATTGAACCTGAGAAGAAGGCCGTGGAAACCTTTGATATATAGCCAGGTGATCAGAAGAATGAGAGGCCTGGACTTGAGACTGGCTTCTAAACTGGGAGAATTTCAGGGAACTGAGCCCTTAACCTGTGGGGTCTGTAATAACTCTGAGTAGTTAGGACTGAATTACAGGACAGCTAGCTGGTATACAGTTAGAGAGCTGTAGGACACCACCCTTTACACTCAGTGTCAGAAGTATTGTGAGAAACAGGTTTTCTTTAATAGGTTAAACAGTGTATTAAATGTAGCTGAAGAGAGAAATAAAACCGTTATTCAGAGTTGTCAATAATCCTAGGCCTGTTTTTCACCATAAATTACCCTGTACCTGCAGGAGATTAGGAGCACCACACTTTTGGACTTTCAGAGTGTCTTAAGTTGATAGTTAGCCAATTTGGACCCATTTTTTTTAAAGCTTTTAAAGTTATCAATGAAAGTCAGTCAAGCCCACAGTCTCTCTTATCACTATTGCTTCAGTGCAATTATCATATAGACCCAGGCTTTACCTTCCACATGCACCACATCCATCCCTAGGGAGCCACCGTCCCTATACTACAGGCCAAGTTTCATCACCATGGATTCTGAAGAGTGTGTGATCTCTTTTCCCTTATGTTCTGCTTTCTAGGGCCACTTCTGATACTCTCTTAATTCGGGTTCCCTCCAAAAGCAGAATCTATGACATGGGACTTATGCTTGTGTGCAAATAATTTATTTTGGGAAATGGTCTGAGGGATCAGAAACAGGGACCCTGGAAGAGTAAGACAGAGAAGAGGGAATGCAGTGCTGAGTGCATCAGTGAGTTGGTCACTGAGGTTGGAGCACTCTGAGGAACAGCATAGCATGCACTCAGAACTGTCTACTGGACACACAGGAAAGAGGAGCATCCCTCACTGCTCAAGGTCTAGTCTGTAAAATGCCCTCCACAACTTGATGTGCATAGGAGAGAACTTAAAAAGCATCTCAAACACAGCAGTAGAGTCTAGAGCAGAAAGCAAGCAGTGTGCAGTGTAACTGAGGGATAGTGAAGAACCAGACTATCCCTGCATGACAAGCTGCTTGCTGAACCCAGGACCAGAGCAAAAAGATTGGCCTGGAGCATGCAATTAGGGCATGAAAGACCGATGGCTCCACTCATGGTGTGAAAACATTTTATTTTGGGGGGGATGTGGAATCAGATTATCAGCAAACAATGATGTGTATGTTGCTTCTCTTATCTTATTGCTTTAGCTAGAGTCTCCAAAATTAACAATCTGAACCAAGAGGTAATAGCAGGCATCTCTCTTCATTTCTAACAGAAGTGCCTTTATGCTGTACCATGAATATAATATATACTCTTGTTCTCTGATATTTCTAATCACAATGGGGAAGTTTTAGTCCTTTTATATATTAGATTTTTTTTTTTTTGAGACAGAGCCTCAAGCTGTTACCCTAGGTAGAGTGCTGTGGCATCACAACTCACAGCAACCTCCAATTCCTGGGCTCAAGCGAGTCTCCTGCCTCTGCCTCCCAAGTAGCTGGGACTACAGGCACCCGCCACAACGCCCAGCCATTTTTTGGTTGCAGCCACCATTGTTGTTTGGCAGGTCCAGGCTGGA